>JAMYIC010002570.1:11563-30746 GCA_024112705.1 Microcera coccophila | reverse complement strand
CCCCCCCCCATGGACTTTCTGCTAACCTTCCGCCTTGGAGTCCAGGGTTCATGGGCAATGTGATACCTCTGGCGAATGCCTCTTGATTTGGAAATACAAAACACGTCTGTGCCACCAGCGCGCCTTGTCGAGCATATCCCGAGTCGTCCGGCGAAGCGCGAGTGAACCTGCAAATGGGAAGACTCGGAAGCCAGGGTCCAGGGTGGGAAGGATGTGCCATTGAGAGTTCTAGCGAGTCGAGCGCAAATTGATGGCAGTCTTAGTGCTCGAATAGGGGACCCTTGATTGCGAGGTCAGCCCTGGTTCATTTCAGAAGGTCAACGATGGCATTCTCGCTTTCTTTTTCCCCGTTTGAGGGCTCGATCGCTGTCTTGCACACCAATCAATCAGGGCCGTGGATTTGCCTCCGGCCTTTGTGACATTCTTCACGGATACCCGGACTTTCATGGACGAGGCCGCTTGCTCGTCGGCCCGCTCGCTCTTCGCACGGACACCAAGCATCGCGAAAACACAAAGTTCTTCTGCGATAACTTCAATGAGACGATATATCCTCTTTCGGGTCTCTACCCATTCAGTCAGTGGATAATATATCTCCAACAAAACGCACGGCATGCATCTCGTCCTCACCGCCCCGGACTTCTCTCCAGCCCAGCGCCCCAGCTAATGCAGGCTTTCCCGCCATGATCCCGTTCCCCATCACCCAACCCCGCGATAGGATACCCTAGACGAACCTACTTTGTTCCCACCATATTGATCAACTGTGACCATCCAGCAGCTGTGCTTCTCAGTAGCCCGCCTACAATATCGTTCCGACATCCCCTATCGTTCCCGATACATGAGGTTCCATGCATTACAACCATATTTTTATGCCCTCGCCGATGGAATGAACCAGCTGCACTTTAACTAAAGCAACCCCGTCTGAGCTCCAATACTTCGGGACTTGAACCATGCAGTCCGACCCCCGAAATAAGCCAACCTCATCAAACTGAGCTCTAGGTGTTTCGCCGGCATTCCGTTCTAAACTTCCATAAAGACTAAGGCAAGTTGAGGCAGAGCCCAGATACCTTAGCTCGCAGGGACCGCTCAGGTTGGTCACTAGCCACAGCGCGACTTCACTCACGTGTTACCAAGCCACGCGCACCGCCTCCCCACCCGGACTCGGCCATGCGGGGGAAGCCGCGGCGGGATGAAGGAAGGGGCGGCTTCCAACGGCGATTGCAAAGACGTCTTGTGCGGAAAAGTAAAATGTTGAGGCCGAGATCCCTCTTCGACCCGGTGACATAGATATCGGCGCAGTTCTTCTTCTTCCGTCTTCATCTTTGTCGTACCTGCACCGTCACATCTTCAATCTCTAGACAAGGGCTTTCGTGATGCTTCTTCGTACCGACGTTCCTCCCAACATGGCCGTCCCTTCGGCACAAAATAGCGATCCGAATAAGGCCTTCCAAGCCGAGGAGTTATGGAGGCATCCCGATCCGAAGTCGACACCAATGTGGCAGTTTATCCAGCGTGTGAACAAGAAACATGACTTGAAGTTGGAAGGCTACCCTGGACTGTATAAATGGTCTATCGAGAATGTTGCGTTGTTCTGGGAGGAGGTGTGGCACTTCGTTGGGATCAAGGCATCGAAGCCATTTGAAGAGGTATGAACCGCATTGGATACTGGACTTCTCGTGTGTTCGAAGCAATGATATGTGGTCGGCGTCTCGAGCGAAATCTCAGAAAGTTGGGCGACGTTGATCTAGCATCAACACCAGGAATATTGTCACCCCTACCCTACATCAGCCTGAACTGACAGTCAAAACCATAGGTCCTCCCTCAAAAAGCATCCATGTACCCTCGCCCCCCCTTTTTCTGCTCGGCTCTCCTCAACTTCGCTGAAAATCTACTCTTCCCTCCTCAAACCACCATTGACCCCACCGCCACCGCCGTAATCACCACCACGGAACTACCCAACGACATTCGTACAACCACCTGGGCCGAACTCCGCACCTCCGTCCGCCGATGCTCCAACGCTCTCCGCGCCGCCGGCGTAGCGCCCCACGATGTTGTTGCGGGCTATGTGTCCAATCATGTTGAGGCGCTGGTGGCTATGTTGGCTGTCGCGACAGTGGGTGCAGTCTGGACGAGCATCAGCCCGGATAATGGTGTTTCCGCTGTCTTGGATCGGTTGACCCAGATTGCGCCCAAGGTGCTTTTTGCGGACAACGGGACCGTTTACAACGGAAAGGAGTGGTCGAGTGTGGGCAAGACGACGGAGATTGTTGCAGCGTTGAAGGAAAAGGGGTTGGAGTTGGTTGTAGTGATTAACAATATCAAGGGAGACCCTGGGCTTGAAGATGTCAAAAAATTGGGGCTGAAGGGTATCGAGTACGATGATTTCTTGCAGACGTCTTCGGATGAGCCCCTGAGATTTGAGCAGCTTCCCCCATCACACCCTCTCTACGTCCTCTACTCAAGCGGGACGACCGGTCTACCAAAAGCCATCGTTCATACCGCCCTAGGAACTCTCATCCAGCATAAGAAGGAGCACGTGCTGCATTGCTCACTGTCGCCCTCATCGAAAATGCTGTACTACACTACTACCTCTTGGATGATGTGGCATTGGAGCGTCGGAGCCCTCGCTGCGGGCGCCACGATTATCGTCTACTCCGGCTCGCCGTTCCGTCCCAACTCTCATCTTTCGCTTCCTCGTGTGCTCTCAGATTTCAAGGTTACTCACTTTGGAACCTCAGCAGCATACCTCACAACCCTCGAAGCGAATGGAGTCTATCCCGTCCAAGACGCGAGCATTGACCTCTCAAATCTGGAAGCCATCTACTCGACCGCCTCACCACTTCCGCCCTCAACATTCAAGTTTGTCTACGAAGCGTTCCCGAAGCACGTGAACCTGGCTTCGATCACAGGCGGTACAGACATCATATCTCTCTTTGGTGCTCCTTGTCCCCTGCTACCAGTGCGCACTGGCGAAATCCAATGCGCTGGACTCGGCATGGCCATCAAAGTTGTCGATTCGGTGACGGGTGAAGAAGTTGCCTCTGGCGAACCGGGTGATCTGGTCTGCGTACAGCCTTTCCCCTGTCAGCCACTGACCTTTTTCGGTGCCAATGGTGAGGAAAAGTACCAGGCTGCCTACTTCGAACGGTTTGAAGACATTTGTGGTGCCAAGGGTGCTGTGTGGCATCATGGCGACTTCGTCAAGATTCCTGATCCTACAACCGGCAGCTTGGTCATGCTGGGCAGATCAGATGGAGTGTTAAAACCAGCCGGTGTGAGATTTGGGTCAGCAGAAATCTACAACGTCTTGACCCGGTTCTTCGCGGCTGAGGTTGAAGACGCTGTCTGTGTAGGCCGGCGAAGACCGACGGATATGGATGAGATAGTGTGCTTGTTCGTGGTTCCGGTGCCGGGCAAGAGCTTTGACGAGGACTTGAGATATAGAATCAAGGCCAAGATCAAGAGCGAGCTTAGCCCCCGTCATGTTCCTGGTGTGGTAGAAGAGTGTGCAGGCGGAGTGCCCAAGACTGGTAATGGAAAGAAGTAAGTCATCTTTCGCCTGCCCTCCTCGTTGTCGTTTACCAGAGCCCCTGACTAACACGGATTCAAACAGAATCGAGGTAGCAGTGAAACAGATATTGTCGGGTTTAGCGGTTAAAACAAATGCGAGCGTTGCGAATCCAGAAGCGCTGGAGTGGTTCAAGACGTGGGCAAAAACCCATTGAACGGGCAAAATAGGGCACTAGACAAAAGGGTATGATGCAAGTAGAAGCGAGCTGACGGCGGTTAATAAGCAAATAGACTAGACACCCGCCGCGGGGGGATGCTAAAGTCAATAAGCGATGACCGGATATACTTGGCGTAGCCACTTTATTCGATAGAACGAGGATCAAATGAGCTCTTGGTGCCGCTTCCGAGATATTCTCCGTCGAAAGTTATGACCCGCAGATTTGTTCTGGGGCCGTTCAAGTGCGTGCTGCTATAAAAAGTAACCGTTGACGGGCACACCTACAAGAGATCTTTCACACAGACCGAAACGCTTGTATCAGTCAAAGATTTGACTTGAAAGTGCGAGGAGTCCCGATATAGTCACAAGCTAGACATGTGATTGCATGAAACTGCTACTTTCCCCAGGCCGATCAAGGTCTCTTCGACCCAGGCTAAGTAATTACACGGGACCCATCGCGGAGTGATGAGATGTTGGTTTAATTCCTGCTCCCGCAGAACGTTGCATTGGCGAGCGGTAAAAAGAAAACAAGCCGCTGCGGACGAACTGTGCATCAACCTTAACCACCGTATCGGTGGCGAGTGTCAGTGCTTCGTCGAGAGCGTACCTGAGCATGTGAAAGAAGTCTGTTCGCTGAGGCAGTCATGAAGAGGCGTAATTCCCACAGGCCGTTCAACTGTCGTAAGCCTCGTCCGCCTTTGGGACTGGTGCGTGCGTACGACTTTGAGCATGCGTGCTGCATAAAGGGGTGTCGAGGCAGACAGGCAGTCTGCCTACCTAGCATCTGGTGGAAAGTCGACTGATTCATGAATCCCTACCAAGTGACTGTACAGCTGACCAATATTGGTATCGTGCTGGTTCTCGAGATCTTGTCCAAGCCGCATGTTCTGTCGGGAGGCTGCCGTTTCTTGTATTTGGCATCCCTTATTGAAATTGAAATGCGACCTTAGAACAGGGGGCGAGCTGAAGGTTCCGGGCGAGGAGAGTCATGGTCCTGCATTCGAGGCGGGCCCTGCATCGTCCGCATGAATCGGGACAGCGCCGGCTAACAGATGGCAATGAATACTTTTAGCCACCAATCGCCGCTTGGCAGACGGATTGATTGTCCTTGCGGGCGTGCTGATGCATCAGAGGAACTGAAAAGTAAATAGAACCCGCTGTATCCAGAGGGGTGCCATGCCGTCGAACGCTGCACGGGTTTTTGTGCTCGACCCGGCGAGCATCCAGGTGGATAGAGTGCGGGTCACCAGAAGCATCGCAAATTGCGTCGAGAAGCTAGGTCAAAACCCCAGGAACGCGCCGGGTGGGAGAGGCTCCAAGACGGAAAGCTAGTGGCCGATGACCAATCAAGCTCATGCCTCTGGGGTGAACTTGTGGGAGCGAGCGCAGGACGGAGCGATCTTAAATCTCGGTGGCTCGACGAAATTCCGCCTCATTTCCTCCCCCAACGCGCGGACTGATGACAATAGAGCGATCTTGATATTCAAGATGAGGACTTTGCAAATTGAGAGACCTGTTGCAAGTGGCAAGACTGCTGATAGCCCATGAAGGATGGATGGCGCCGTGTCTGGCTGCTTGGAAATATTTTTACTCCCTCGATCTCCAGTTCTTGTCGCAGGGTCGATCCCTTGTCTTTGCCAATGCCCGGTTCCGTTTCGAAACTACTCTAGGAGTCCGTTCACGTCGTACGGGGGCGCGCGCGCTCTTGGGCCACAGGGGCGCCATTCCAGATTTTTCTGGTGGACTGTACTACCTGGATTAGCAAGGAGGAAAGATTGGCGCTTACGATCGACACTCAGGGCCTGAGGCTGATGACAATGAAGGCGTCCAGGAAGCCGAGTCTTCGAGATTCATCATAGGCTGCCACCCATCTGAGCCAGATAGCGGCTGTTCGAGACCGAAAGCTGCTGGTCTCAGGTTCCCCACAGACCGGTCAGCCGTGGTTTGCTGTTCCTAGTTCCCCGGAGAAGACTGCAGCTTGCCCCCCCCTCAAATCCTGAATTTCAGAGACGTCAAAGGATGGGCATTGGGAAGGGAGCGTTCTCGTTGATGGATATGGAGACAATTGATTGCAAAGGATTTGCTGGTGGGATTGAGGACGGGAGGGGGAATGGGCAGCTGCGGGAGTGCCGTGCGTCCGGCAGTCTCCGTTTCGCGGGTGTTGCCATAAATTAGACAGTGCGAAAGCCCTGCCATGATCATGTAAGGGGATGATTACGAAGAACCACCAGGTATGCTTATTGGCCAAGCATACCAGAATACCAGAACAAGAAGTTGTGAGCCATCTCGATACTTAGTCGACCTTCCTGGTTCACGCTCCCGGCATTCCAATTGAGGCGAGCGGGATACGAGCAAGCACACCATGCAATCTTCTGTTTTCGTGGGAGCTGGTGTGAGGCGTAGCTCAACTGAGTTTGAGTCTCTCGAGGGGCCACTAGCGCTCCTCAGTGCCTAGGGGTAAGCTTGCTGAATACAGAGGGAGACCGCAGGAGCAACAGTGGCAGCAGCCCAGAGAGGTGAAATCCGGCACGGCGACACAGCGCGACGGATTGGGTGCTGCCCTTCTCGGATTGGGTTTTCCGTGCTACGAGCTACTAAGGGAAAAGTTACAGGCATACTAACGGCTTTCCGGGGGGACACCCCCCGGCCTGGGGGCCATGATTAGTAGCGGGCGTGGTCCACTGCAATCTGCAATCCGATGGTGGCCTCCACTGGCTGAGCCGTTCTTCCACCGGACACAAGTCCTGCAAGGGGAGGGAGAGAGAGAGAGAGAGAAGCGAGAGAAGACAGACGAGGATGGAATGGCGGCAGTCTGTTGAATCCGTCGTTGGCTTCGGCCTTCCTATATAGTGGCACAGTGCATCCCGAAAAGGGGCCTCCTCGCCGCAAGCCTGCTCCCTCAGCCGCGCAGCGCGAGCCCCAAATAGCGACTACACAGCATGTAGCCTGCCTTGCATCGGGCATCCTGTGGCTGTTAAAATGATCCATGGCTTCTAAGCTCCTCTGAGTTTAGCGGAGGCTTCCCTTAATTTTTGGTGCAGTGAGGGAGGTCTCCTGCCCACCATCTAAACAAGGGCCCACTGCCGCTGCTCTGGCTGGCCCGGGGGCCGAAATTCGACAGCTCTCGCACAGCATTGTTACTGGCTGGCCATCCACCCCCCTGGAGCTTGCATTCCCTTCCCCTAACAACCTCCTCTCCTCTTTCTCCCTCTCCACCCAAGTTGTCAATTCCATCGCCCGACGACCGAATTCGAGCATCACCATCTCCCCCGACCGTCGTTTCTACCGTCTGTCTTCGATCTTCGTCCGCTCATCGTCCCATCGCCGCCCACGATGAACTCGCAAGGTGCCAACGATGTGTCGCCCGAAGCCATGCAGGCGCGCATCCAGCAGGCTCGTCGCGAGGCTGAAACCCTGAAAGACCGTATCAAGCGAAAGAAGGACGACCTCGCCGATACCACCCGTACGTGCCCAATTGCTGAAGTCTGACGCGGAGAGCTGCTCTCGTTTACTCGCCCGCATGCGTTTGGCGGATCACTGGGACCCGTGGAGAGTTGTTCGTGTACTGACTGCTGGGATTTCTAGTCAGGGCTGTGGCTCAACAGGCTCATGAACCGATCCCCAAGAACCAGCTCATGAAGTCCAAGAGGACCCTGAAGGGGCACTTGGCCAAGATATACGCCATGCACTGGTCCACTGACAGGAGACATCTCGTTTCCGCCTCTCAAGACGGCAAGCTGATCATCTGGGATGCCTACACCACCAACAAAGTCCACGCGATCCCCCTGCGATCGTCTTGGGTCATGACCTGCGCCTACGCTCCCAGCGGCAACTTTGTCGCCTGCGGTGGTCTGGATAATATTTGCTCCATTTACAACCTCAACCAGCAACGCGACGGCCCGACTAGGGTTGCTAGGGAACTCTCGGGTCACGCCGGTTATCTCTCTTGCTGCCGATTTATTAACGATAGGAGCATCCTCACCTCGTCCGGCGACATGACGTGTATGAAGTGGGATATCGAGACTGGCCAGAAGGTTACCGAATTCGCAGACCACCTTGGCGACGTGATGAGCATCAGCCTGAACCCGACCAATCAGAACACCTTCATATCCGGTGCCTGCGATGCTTTTGCCAAGCTCTGGGATATTCGAGCCGGTAAGGCCGTTCAGACTTTTGCCGGTCACGAGTCCGACATCAACGCCATCCAGTTCTTCCCCGACGGTCACTCCTTTGTTACTGGTTCCGACGACGCGACTTGCCGACTGTTTGATATCCGAGCCGACCGTGAACTTAACTTGTACGGGGTCAGTATCAATCATCACCACTCAATTGCTGCTTGACGCTAATAGAAACCCTGCAGTCGGAATCTATTCTGTGCGGCATCACCTCCGTTGCCACTTCGGTGTCAGGGCGACTGCTCTTTGCCGGTTATGACGATTTTGAGTGCAAGGTAGGATTCATCTGCCAAGTTTTCGGTCGGGGCTCAGTGTACTAATACCAAAACCAGGTCTGGGACATCACTCGAGGCGAGAAGGTCGGATCTCTCGTCGGTCACGAAAACCGCGTCAGCTGCTTGGGTGTTAGCAACGATGGTATCAGCTTGTGCACAGGTTCATGGGATTCTTTAGTAAGTGGCTCATTAGTAGCTGTCAGGGAGATCAGCGTTCGCGTCTCCATGTCAGTAGTGTCGCGAGAATCAACCCCAGCTGACCGTCTCATAGCTCAAAATCTGGGCCTACTAAGCCAATTGCCCACCGGCGGATGTTGCATCCAAGCATATCGATGCCAGCACGCCCCGCGATCATTATACCCTTGCGTTCGAACCTTGAATACCCGACGCATTCGAAGACCATGGACGCCTTTTCCGAACCCAAAACTTGGCGCACGCAGGACGAAGTGACGAATCGTACCTTCTCTCTCACTCTCACATACCCCTTACCGACGAATTCTCCCCCAGCAAGACCGAAAGATTCAAACACGGGCCGTTTTCTTGAGTCAGCTGGGGGGATCTTCTGGCTTATGCGATACCTCTATTTCCAATTTTCTAGTCGACCGCAAAATTCTCTGCACAATAGTTTCCCCTCCCCGACACAACCTGGGCTGTTAGTAATGGGCGGTTGTATAACTGGCTGGCTTTTCCTCTGTTTTCAGTAGCCTCTGTTTGTGCTGGACTTTCTGCGACCTTCTCGGATCAGATTCTCGAGCGGTGTATTTTTTTTTCTCATAAAAAAAAGTCAAAATGCCCTGGAAATTCGTGGTGGAAGATCATACAAGGTCTTCAAAGGAGTTGACGGCTATACCGGGCAAATTTTCAGACCTCGAGATAATACATTACGATGTTCCAAAACGCAACCTCTCCTCTCCACGATAGAAGGGCTCACATCTGTTTCGCGCTTTTTCCGAACTACTTCATATGACACTGGGAATCGAGATGGTCCAGGCAGAAGTCTTTGAGCAACGGAGGCCGCTTGGGATAAGCGGAATGATGCCGGACGGCGACAAGACCCTTGAGCGGCAGGCGGGCGTCCTTTTCCATCCGGGAACTTTTACGTTGCATCGTTTTCTTTGTATCGTTGACGGTTTTCTTGTTTTTTCCTTTGCGCTTGCGGTTTCGAATCCCCACATGGCATTCTCCTTTTTGCATTGTCTTTTGTATGTGGTAGTGAACAGGAGTGAGGGACAGCATCTATGAAGGTTAGCAATGTGGATTGCCTGTGGAATTTAATATGCGGGGAACAGGAAGCGGTGGAAGGACGGAGTGCGGAGATAGAAAATAATGATTCCTATTCAGTTTCTGATATTCTTTCTTGTTCATGAGACGGGAGCTGGTTTAGAGACGAGGGGGATCTGGGATGAAGGTTGGCGAGCGCTGCGCAAGTGGTTGATTGCAGGCTCTGACCAAGAAAAGGGATAGCAGAGCTCCTGTTCCGTTTGTAAGTCGCAGAGCAGTGTTGGATAGCAGCTGACGGCCATGTGTGGCTTCATAGGACTGGATCTTCGATGAAGTAGCCAACCACTAACCCTCATGATATTACAGCTGGTGGAGATGAGACAAGTGAAGGACCACAGTCGAGACCTCGCATGATCAAAGGATAGATATCTGGGCTTCGACAAGAGCAAGAGCGAGAGCTTAGAGCTCAAAAAGGCGAAGCATAGCCTATATCTACGCCACGAAACAAGGACCAGGAACCTCTTCCTATCGCATAGCATCTCGTTGTTCCCTAGTCTTTTTCTAGCGTGGGGGTGAGAATTCCTTCAAAGCCTAACGCCTCGAAGCCAATCCAATGTGGGCACGAGGAACAGACTCATACGACGTTGATGTCCATCCACATCGTGTTGACCAAACGTTACAGCCTCCTCAGGTCTCGGCGGCGGATCATGCGTCTAGGCATACATTTGGTGGCTCCGACTCTGTTTCAACAATGCCGGGCTTGGCGCGGCTGATGATCAGTAGGGCGGGCTGGGAGGTTTCAAAGTGAATGCCTGGAAGAAGCAATGTTCTGGAAGACTGCCTCATCGGCGTCTCCGCGTGGAGTTACAACTGCCGTCGGTCTCGAAACCTCTGTGTGCCCCCGCTTGGATTGCCTGAAGAGCCGTAAGGGGGTGTTGGCAGAGTCTGTGCTTTGATGACATGTGGAACCCGTGGACGCGCGATATCATGGGGATGAGGGCTTGGTTGGTTGAGATGAGGTGCAATCTGGGGAGCAGAGTGGTTGCTATGCTTGGTCCCGGTTGCTGGAAGCCGAGGAGAACAAGACGCTCGTTTGAAGAGACGGCGAAGTTGGTGATTGGGCACATCATTGATGGAGGAAGGGAAGCTTTGGAACAATAGCTCAAATGCTAATCATGGGCTGAACATGATGCCATTGGAGACATTGCATTGTGTTTATGTGAGGCGACTGCTCACTGTCGGGCGTTGTTTGGGATCGATCGGTCGTTCTATCTGAGCACAACAACAAACAGACGAGACAACAAAGATGAAGAATGAGATTGAAACAAACGCCACACCACATCAATAAGATGGAAACTATACCGCGTGAAACAATTGCACGTCAATGGCGGTAAGCCTTTGCATCAGCGTTGCATTCGGCATTGTGGTCCTTCGTGATTCCTGTGACTTCAAACGTGTTCAACGGGCAGAGGTTTGAGCCTCGGTTGAGGCCATCATGTTAACTGGTATAGAAGGAAGGCCTGCCAAGAAAGGCGGTAAGTGCTTCATCAGCATCGTCATCATCAAACTATTTTCGGATGAAAGGCATAAGCCACCCTCTGGCCACGCACATTTCAAGCTTCTCACCGACTCATCGCGTGCCGGGACACGACGAGACGTTAAGCGTGAAACATTGACGATGTGCTAGTCAGGCTGGGGATTAGTGTTGCAGCTGGAGAGACAATAGACGTTGCAGAAGACGTGAATGGAAGCATGGGAGACCCCCAGAGCTGAGGACGTAGTACTGCTTGCGCGTTGCGGAGGCGGGCGCCATGGGCTGTAACCGCCGGCGCCATGATGATCGATCACCTGGCTTGTCGACCGACTTGTCTTGTGACCACACTAGGACGGCCTCAACGTCCTGTGAGATCTGTCGATGGGAAATCCTTTGGGGCGGTTTTCAAGGAGATTCAAGGAGATTACCGGTCGATCACTAGGGGGGTGAAGAGGTCAGAGCCCGGACTAACGTGTCCCGATGGGAGAAGGCGCGGAAAACAGAATCTTTGATGGAACGCTGCAGATGCACGTCAAGATCCGTTCCTGGATTGGCGCACATCTGGAAAATCTAGCGCGCTGGCTGGGGGTTGTTTGACCGCTGTAGATCGGCCGTGGCATCTCTCGCATACCATGTTCACGTGGGCTGTGCTTCGTACCGCATCCTCTCTGTACGAAGTGCTTCGTGCGTTCGCGGAAGCCTCATCTTCGTCGTTCGGTATTTGGCTGGCTGGCATTGGCAACGTACGGGCAAACGACTGAGGATGACAATCGATCCAAGGAAGAGGCCTGTAGAGTTCAGAGCCGCCGCCCGGCCGAAGCCGAAAAGAAGGCCGAGAAATATTTTTGGAACGGGGCCATTAATTCTCGCCTGACTAAGACAATATCAATTTTCACCGAAGTTGATGCCTCGTCCGCATCACACACAATCTCCTCCTCAATTCGAAATCGGGAGCCGAAGGGGGAGAAAACAAGGGAAAACATTATCCGGGAAGACGAAGAGACGCGCCTCCGTTCAGCCCCCTTTGTGGCTTGCCACTTGCAGACTTCAGAAACGCCAGTCCGGCCCTGTAACGTCCGCGCAGATCCCTGTCCGACCGCTTCCTGCGCCCTGCAAGACACCGTCTATCTTTTTCTTTGTCTCTCTCTGGGCCTTCTAACAATCTCTTTGATGCAAGCCCAGCGCGGCTTCGCTGAAGAGACGCTCGGCAGATCCCTGTCGTTCTCGCTCACCGTTGCCTCCCCTGGTCTTCTCTCCCCACTTCTTTCTCCCAGCACTACCCTGTTCTCTGCGACCCTGAAACAGCCTGACGCATTGAAAGGGGGCCCGTCCTTTACTTCAACTTCGACTCTTCCTCCTGCTCCGAGCGTCTGACACACACTGCCTTCTGCCAGCTCGACTGCCTTGCTTTCTGGACCCCTGCTCCACATCTTCTCGAACAATATCCATCCCTGGTTCTGACGTTTCGCATCTGACTCCGCGAACATCGCCTTGCCGGTACTTATACAAGACCTTTCCCCCCGTCATCGTTGCCCCTCATGTCGACCGCCGCCCAAGAAGAATTCAACGACTTGCTGGCCAAGAACACTCATCGCGAGACCCTTCACCCCGAAGACCGTGACGACCCTGACCTCAAGTCTTACCAAGACTTCACCGAAGAAGACTCCTTCCGTGACAACCAGATCGAAGCCGCCATGCGCATGCCCACCGTCGATCGTCTCACTGGCGCTGGCGCCTCCGAGATCAAGCTCCCGCCTGCGTCATTTGACAGTGGCCGTTCTACCGGCGTCAAGGGCGTCATTGCCGATGCCCGGAACTACGAGCTGGCCCGCAAGAACAAGTGGAGGAACCGTGTGCGAACTGCTCGACGGTCCATCTTTGGCCTTGACTCTGCAGCACAGGCCCCCAGCAGGAGCAGGAGCGGGAGCGAAACAGACGACGAGACCCACAGTGGCAGCGACCGTGAGGATTCGTTTCTCGCAGAGTGGAGAGAGAGTCGGCGGCGAGAATTGGAGAGCGAAACCACCAGAGTGGTCGAGAACCGAAGGACTAGCCCGAGCGTAAGGGTCTATGGCCGGCTTGATGAGGTCGATGCCTTGGGATACCTTGATGCTATCGAGAAGGTTGGAAGGGAAACCACTGTGGTAGTCTTTGTGTATGACCATGAGGTATGAAAGCTCGATTGCCCTAACTAAGTCATGATACTAACCAAGATGATAGTGCGAAGTCTCCGCAACGATAGAGTCAGCGCTGCTGCCAATGGTCAAGGCCAACCCCAGCATCCACTTTGTCAAGGTCCATTACGAGGAGATCGAATTTGACAACGCTGCTGTGCCGGCCATGCTGGCCTACCGCAACCAAGGCGACCTGTTTGCCAACCTGACGGGCATCATCGAAATGATCCCTGATGATGAGAGCTTCAGCACTGCCTCTTTGCAGCATCTCTTCTCAAAACACGGAATCTTATCATGATGCCACCTCGCTCGGTCACACACACACACTCGCTAGTAATGTCTTACGCCAAACTTCCTTCATACGTCGGTCCAACCACGCTCTTCCTTTGTTACCTAAGATACCCATAACTACCATCGGTTCTTAAACCATGAGACCATTCGCTATATATTTTGTTTTACATGAAGCTCATTAGACAGCTGGAAGCTCCCTCACCGACTCCACCGTCGCCAAGAGCTTGGATAGAGCTCCAAGAAGCTCTGGGGTTGGTGGAAATTGGATCAATATCAGGATTTTATGTATATAATAGGTGTTACGTATTTAGACGGGGGAACAACTTAGAATCACGATATTTTTCAACTTACGATTGAATACATTGCATCAACGCACCATCCATCTTCCTTGACACTCATCTCCAAAGCGACCCGCTCTTGGCTCTTATGATTGTGGAACGTAGGCCCTCGACACCAAGAGTATAAATGATAGATGGCGTAGTGACCTGACACGAGTTCCGTATACGGCTGCAGGTACGCTTATTTGCGGAAACTTTAACCGTACTCCATTTCTCTAACTTCTGAAGCAGTCTGGGATAGGGATTGCCCTGCTGAAACAAAACGACCAAGCCAATGCATGCAAATCACCTTTGCCTTACTACTCGACATACTTGGTATTTCCCGTCCAAAGCGACAAAGCAAAGTAGCTCATGGCAACCTGAACCGCCGGCATCGCCTTTCCAAACACCTTCTGCAAAGTCTTCTCGCTCCAGTCCATTTCTTTGACGGGCTCCCACGACTCGGCAATCTGCAGAGGCGTCCGGAACGAATTGTCGCCATTGTCCACGGTGGTGTTGATGGACCTGAACGTCTTGTCGAACTCGGACACATAGGATTTGTCACTGCCGTACTGCGAAATGGCCTTGTCCCAGATGTCGTTGCAGACTCGGTCGGCGGTGACTTCCACCGTGCTCCGGGTCCCGTTCTCGGCCACAAGCGTGTATGCGTATGGCTCAGAGTTGGGGATGTACCGGTTGAGGCCGCTGGGCGTGTGTGTCCTCCAGAGGGTGGCGAAGCGTTTGACTGCGTCGTAGTATGGGAGCCGGTCGTTGATGGGCAGCAGCTGTCTGTTGTTTGCATCTTTGAGTGATTCGGGGAAGTCCTCGTCATGAAGATGGTCCATGGCGGCCTCTGTGCAATAGAGCAGGAGATTGGCGTCTTTCTTGGACATGGTGAGAACGACATCAGCAGCTCGTCCACGTGGGTCGTCGAGCAGAGTGGCGAGAACCGGCCGGGGATCGAAGTTGTTGTGTCCGTTGAAGTAGTTGTCAAAGTTGGCGATGTATGGCTCTATGGCCTCCCATTCACCCATCACATTTCTCTGGACCTTGCCAGGCATGGAATTAAATGCCCGGACAACCGCAGACGAGTAGGCGTACTCTCTCGGGGGAGGACCGGTCTCAACGGAGCGTCGTATTGGCGGTTTAACCACCGCCATTGGATTCAGCAAGTCCTTATAATTTCCATGTCGCCAAAAGTTCATAACCTTGCCGGTCGACGGACCGGACGCGCGGAAGGTGTGGTCGACTCCTGTTGGATACGGATTTATCGGCTGAGTGCCGAAGCCTATGCCTGGATCGTTTTCAAACTCAAAGGTTGGGGGCATGGGCGGCTCTCCAAGCCCACAAGTCTTCCTGAATCGACAATCGCAATCGTAGACGCCTCCGATCAAAAACGTGCCCTCCCAGTCACCGCCGATGAGGGCACTGTTGACGGGAGACTTGGTATAGTAGCAACCGTGGTCACCGGGCATAATGTTGAGAGGGAGATTACCCATTCTGGCGAGATAGATAGATGTGAGCCTGAGCTGAAAGACTCGAGATGATGGTGAACTTCGTGTAAAAGGATGGAAGATATGTCCCAGCAAGGGGGGAGGAGATGATGTTTATATCCTCACCCGAACTCGCCAAGTCGGCAGAACTCGAGGCTTACCTCTCGAACTCTACAGCAGAACTAGCCCGACAGTGGCATCAAAAATCAGCCCCAGACCAAGGGAGGGTATAACCCTCCAGGTAGTTTGCCATTATTGTTGTGAAGATATCACCACTGGCCATGATGGTAGACTCACAACTCTAACAAGGTTAAAGGTCACGCCATGGAGGTGCCTGCCTTGTGATGTTGAAGAAACTGTGGGTGGCGGTCCGATGAGACAACTGTGATTATCAATAAATATAGAAATATGACGATGGAAAGTATTTTTAATCTCAAAAGGTAATGGTTAATCTTTTGACTAATAGGTATGTGAGCTCAAGTGTAAAACCAAGAACGTAAGAAGACTTGTGTAAGGTCACTGTGAGACAGAAGTAACATTAGGGGATCGAAGACGGAAACACCCGTTCCGAATATCGAAAGCAACAGGGTCGAAGATATCCTTAGAGGGCGGACTAAGACACAATAGTAATATTCACTGGTATCAGTGAAGTGTCGAAGTGAAATCCATTCCCAAGGTAGATGGCTATGATAGCGAAGTTGCTCACGCGCCGTCCATAGTCAACGTCACTCCGCCTATCGTTATCGCGGCCCCGCTACGAGGGGCCCTGTGACTTTTAGCCCCCCGGACCGTAGTGGATCTGCGGGGTTCATTGCTGCCGCCCGTCTAGGGTCACCAAGCTGTGTCGACCGCTAGCCTTTTACCGCTGGGCTCGACAAAACCACAATTATTGAGAGAGTAATTCTGCAGTAGCAAGCCACACTTGGGCAGTAACGCATACCAGCCTGGTCTTGATTGCTGCCTTGTTGAGTTCTCAAAGAAGCGAACCTTCCTGACACGGTCGTGACAGTGAATGAATGGCTACCCCTCCAGTGGACCCCCTCCCTGTGGCCCCCCTGCGGCGCTGGGAGCTAAAACTGGAGACCCTGAAGGCTCCAACCTGCAAATGTCAGCCCTGGGACCGAAGTCAAAGGCATCCAGCGAACCTTCAGTTTGCCTTTTCCCTAATGCTGTCGACATAGACGACATCGCTTACGAGAGGCTGAGAACAGGTGGCTTCGCTGCCTCGACGCAACTCTGCTCATCACTTCCCCCCTTCGCGTCATCGCCTCGCCTTCATTCTCTCGCAAGGTCCTCACTTCTCCCTCGTGTTGCTCTATCTTCCCCGGCCGATATAGCGCCTCACCACCCCCCCTGGCCTGGCCCTCCTACCCCATTTCCAACGCCAACGAACGCTCTTATCGGAGTGTCTGATGTGACACCTGCTGAGACTGACTCCGACGACGCCATCAAGGAAGTGGAAGAGCCCAACCGGCCGCCTTGCCAAATAAACGCAAGCAGCTCTCATCAAGGTATGCGCACATTTATATTAATGCCCTTTTTAATCACCGCGGTCCCCCTTCTCTCCTCTTCCCTCGCTGTACTGTACACGAATACGCTCTCCCCCAACCCCACTTCCGCCCACCATCTTCCCTTCTCCAAGCGAGGCAGCCTCAGGTTCCAGACCCGAGGGGCAGGCAACAAGCCCAGGGCAGCTTCGCCGTGCGGACAAACCTCTACGGAACAGCATCTTCTATTCTCCTCATCCGCCTTTTCTGATGCTGGTCGGTTCTCCTCTTTCCTTTACAATCTTGCTCCGTCTTGCTTCATCCTCTATCCCGACAGCACTCTTGAACACTCCTGAGCACTCTCGAGCCGCCCGATTCACCACCCAACTCTCGGCCATCTTGTCATCCCCTCCCCTCACCTCACCCGCTGATATAAACTTCGCCTCCGATCGCCTCTATATGATTTACCGAGCTGCTATGATGTGCTGCGCCTTTGGCTAATTTGTTTTGCCTCGTTATGGAACAGCAGGCACCACCACTTTACAATCTGAGCACGAAGCATCGTGAATCCCGACCTGTCCGACCATCATCGCCGTCGTTGAGGTCGACCTTGACCACCACTCCCATCACCCCACCTCCAACAGCCGCATCAACAGCGGCCCAAAGTCCGCTTTCAGCTTCCGAGCCTTCTCTTCGATTTCCTCGCCCGCAGGGTAGTCGCCACCTTGCCAACTGGATCTCGACAAGTACTCCCGATATCATGCGGATCACAACCACTACCGAGGACACCGGTTTGTCCGAGTCTACTTACGAACTCATCTCAGGGACTGATACCGAATCCCAAAATGGCGACTATACCGAGTCTCTCGGTGACTCTGTAGCCTCCCTCGATTTTCACCGACCCGACGACGTTCATAGCCTTGCCGATACCGAGCACACATATGACGACGAATCCCTTGCTGAGTCTGAAGCATACCCTCAGCCCACCAGGGATACGCAAGAGGACAGCCATCGCGATACGGCTGTTTTAGACCAACCACAGCCCGGCTCTCATCAGGAGCATATTCAGGAACAAGAAGCCGAGCCCGTGTCAGAGGACGAAGTTCGGTCTCGTTCCTCGCTCGAGTATACGAAGCAACTTCTAAGTGCCCCATCGATTCCCACTCCGGAAGCCAGCGGCATTGTGGAGCGGCCCGCTGAATCCACACCCGCCGATGAGGGCGAAGATGATGCAGCAGGTTTCCAGAAATGCTACGGTAACTGGTGCACAGCGGCCAAACGGGTTGGCGAGGGTATATGGTCCTCGGCGAAAGAGTTCTTGCAGACTTGCCTACCCCCTTTCGTACTCGCATGTGGCATCTTTCTCGTCATGTCCTATTTCCCCCTGACTAGCCTGGACCAACCAGCACCCCACATTCCCGCTGCACCTCCTGCGGTGGTTCCTTCGGTCCTCTCAACCACAGCTATTATCTCGAGCAAAATCTCGTCACTTCAACGGGTCATAACTACATCGACTAGTGCTCCTGTGGGGTTGGTGCCGCTGGAGAATGTTCTAGCCGACGAGTGGCTGTTTCCTTCCAAGAAGACCGAACTGTTCATGTCGAAGCGTCATGGTGATTATCTTATTCACATTGCTCCGTCTGTCAAGTCTCACTGCCTCGCGGTGGTGGCTCGACGTGGAGATGAAAAAGTAAAAATGGATATCTCCCATGTTGAAGAGGGTCTGCTTCTCAAATTCCCTTACGAAGAGTCTCGTGGGACTGTGCGGGTTGAGGTTGCAAGCAGATGCCGACCCAAGATCAAACAAGTACTCGAGATCCCCTTTGGTGACCGAGGGATCATGGAAGAGGCTGTGGAGAAGGCACGGCATTTTGTCTATGACGTTTGTGAGCGAATACCTCTTGCTGCTCAAGAGGCAGGAAGGCGGTTTGGGAACACCAAGCGAACCTTGGGGTCGGCCTCGAACAATGCCATGGTAGCTTCCGAAAACTTGTTCAAGGATCTGAGAAACAATTTTCACGATATGCATCGATCTCTAGGCGTTGTCAAGGCTGATGCTCGCGAGCGCATTCGGACTGCGAAAGAGCAGCTATCGAAGCATGTTGGAGCAGCATCCGACAGATTCAAGCAGCACATGCCTGATCCTCGAAACGCTGAGGAACAGGCTCGACTGAGTCTCCTCGATGCCCAGCTTTCAGCCAAGATCTGGTGGTTGAAGATGACCGCTAACAAGGAAAAGCACGATGACTACGAGCGCAAGGCAAAGGCATTCCTGGGCACAAAGCTCGCCGAAGTAAAGCGTGCCCGTCGGGCCAGACTTGGTCTGCGAGATCCGGAGTTCGAATCAATCTTACAACCCGAGATCTGGGGAAGGATTTTTCGGGAAGCTCGCTGTCGGAGGAATGCTGGGCGAGGGCTTAGGGCACCCCATTTGTGCGAGGAGGTGATGTGAAGGTGGTTCGCTCACTTGCTTCGTTACTGATGACCGATAT
>JAMYIC010002562.1:910-49100 GCA_024112705.1 Microcera coccophila | reverse complement strand
TTTTTTTTTTTTTTTTTTTGGCTTCTTTCTTCTTTCGCTCCTCCATGTCTCAGCTTGGCCAATCGGATCATCCGCCTACAGTTCAACTGAGCTGGGGCGGTTGGCTTGTGTGACGCCTTGACTTTATCTGATCTATCCCTTAAATCTTATCAATCCCATCTAATCTCGCGCATCGAAATTCGCCGTAACCATGAATCAAGCAGCGACAAGTGTCCAATGCTCTCGCCGAAGTCGGCGCCCATTGCATAAACCATTGCTTTTTATTTACAAATGGATGGATGCAATTTATCACCTCCACCTCACCGCTTGATGACAAAAGTAAAACGACGACAGGAAGATGGGGGATGCGCATACCACGTAAGCATGCGCGCGGCTCATGTCGTGAGCATGCCGGCGGCCCATGGGACTTAGGACTGGGCCGTTCACTGTCGCACCTTGTTTGACGGACGGCGATCCAACAAGCTGTGTCCGAGGGCGGAGGAGGGACGGTACGAACTTCGTACTACGTATTTCAGGCGCATGACAGTCATCCTGCTCGGCGCTATTTCTACGGCTATGGCAGCTCAACAAGCTCCTACTCACTTGTTCCATCCAGGATGGATCGGGCCTCACCGTGGTCCAGGCTAATCTGTCGGTGTGTATACGATGTTGGCCACCATCTGATAAGATTGATAATTTTGCTTTTGTGGGGAGACGAGGGGCTCAACATCCAACCGGAACTTTGACCTGGGAGTGCCGAGCTTTAGTTTCAAGCCGGCCGCTCGTGTTGACTTCCCCGGTCTCAGGCGAAGTTGTCTTGGCCCCTGGGATCTGGAAAATCAAGAAACGTTTCGGTATTATTTAGCGAAAGACTTTTCTAACCCCTTGACGTACCTTGTACCTACCATGTTCAACAGACCGAATTTAGTGCTGGGTTTGCTCAACATCGTTGTTTCCTACCAGACGCTAAAATCCATCCCCTGAATCCGGCTTTGCCCGTCTTCGAATTGTTGACTTTCTTGTCGTTGACGCAGTTGTTGCTGTGACTTGGCTGTCGCATTCGAAGCTTCAGCCTGCCGTTCCTCGTCCTCCTTTGTATCGAGATACTGGAGGCGAATGCGGATAACGCCTGTGGTCCTCCCATCACGGCGGAGACTCTGCCACTCATTCAGGTCAGGCAGTTCCCCTTTTTGAACGAGGTCTCGGAGGTCAATGTCAAGTTCCCCAATCAACTCCAGCTTTTGGGCACCCCATATAGAGAGCCTGAGGTTGTAGAACATTGGCGAACTCTGTACTTTGAATCGGAATTCCTCATCCCTAAAATGCATCAGTAAATGGTGCGGAATTTGCAGGAATCATCGGCCCACTTGAGCTACGCCACTGGTTTACGAAACAGTAAGGGAAACTCCCTCCTCTCTGTGACACGGGCTTGGCTGAGGGTGCTTGACTTACCAGATAGGATTTGGCGTTGCTCTTCTGGTCGGTCGGCTTCTCTGCGCCTCGTTTCCGTACCATAGTACGCACGTCAGCCCAAGTTTATCGTCATCCAGGTTCGCCTTGTCGACCGTTACAACTAGTCTCTTTGGCTGCTTCGTTGTCGAACCGTGGTAATTCCTAGTTAATGCAGCAGTGGCTTGTAGCAGGGATGGCTCAGTCGATCCGAGCAGCTCTGATGGCGTATTCTTGCCTCTCCTTGTCGCCGATGCTACCCGGGTGGACATGAAAGTCTTCGGGTGTCCCTGTAAATCAGTAGCTCGTTGCGCCGTCTTGGCGGCCGCTTTCGAGGATGAACCGTACCCAGAGTCTATGCTGCTCAGCCCAGAAACTGACTTCGTTGGGGAGTCACCGTCAAAGTCATCGTTGTTCCCGACCTTGCTCCTTAAAGAATGCCCAATGATGGGAATCGGGGCTGCTGCCGTCTTTCGCATTGCATCGCTTGGCGCCATGTTTCGGGATCGCACATATCCTACGAACTGCGTTGCCGGGTGATCTGGTAGCAAGTCCCATAGGACAACTGGCACTGATAGTAACAACAGCGTCGAGTAACTTCGATATACACCTTCTACGCTCACATACTTGGCCAAGAGCGGGAACTGCTTCAACCATCGGGCGCAGCTGGCGGCATCCAGGACCTGATCCTCTTCTAGCGCAACAGTTAGAAGAACATGCGGAGCCTTCCTCTCGCCCTTTGCATCCATTGCGAGTAGGGCTTTAAGGCGGTCTTCGCTCGAGACGGGGCCATCGCCCTGCACTTTTTCAGATAGGCTGTCCGTGACGGTCCCATCGACAGCTTGCGACGAGCTCAACGACTTGGGCTGGTCATCAATGAGCCGGCCAAGCGTGATGGACGCGGTGTGCGGGTCCGGCGTAGAGACAATATACGCTGGTGTCTTCCTCGACTCTACCAATCCTCCTTGAGAGGACCTGTGGGGTTGCTCATGCTTCAACCGGGTTAGGATTTCGCTGTGAAGCATGGCAGCAGAGAATGGAAGTTGCGAAGCCCACTCTTTCAGAACCTCGATCATTGTTTTCGTGAACGACTGTGGTCCTGGACGAGGAGCCCATGTTTCAAAGCCACAGGCTGCAATAGTCTCCTTGATGTTTGTTGGTCGTTCAGTCAGAGGAGCAGCGCTTGCCCCGGCGCAACAATCAAGCAACAAGAGAACATCGCACTTGGCCATTTCGAACAATGTTTGAATCGCTGACCATTCAACAGTCGCATAAGTCTTATCCGACTTACTGGTAAACGTCAGCCTGTGCACTTCGTCCAAGGCTTCCCCGTGAGAGCTCATACCAAGACCAAGTGGATTGTCTCGCTTTGTTGATGACGCCGTGCCCCCCATAGTATACTATAAGGAGCATGTCCTCCCGCTCATGTTCTTCTACAAAACTGAGGACCTTGTGGTTCAACTTGCGATGAGCGTTCTGTGTTGGGATGAGGAACTGCTCTGCAGAGAAACCGTACTCCTCTCGGAAGATGTTGTGTAGCTCGTCCAGCTCCCATTCCACCTCTAGCTCGTCTTCTTCCCATCGAATCAACAAGGCCTCAACGTCCTTATATCGAGAATACCCTGAGTTGGGAAAGGCTCGTCTCGCAGACTAAAAGGTGTGAGCAGCTCCGTTGCTTGTAGGAACGCCCTATCCATACCAATTGGAGGTCATCAACGAAGCGTTCGAGATTCTTCATATGATGGTTTGATTTGATGGTATCATGAGTTGTTGGCGGCAGAAGCGATCCGTTGGAGCCAAGAGACACGGAAGTCTGTGAAGAAGCACCCGAAGGCTGCTAAGGACGCCTGTGAGTATGGAATCTGGGAAGTGTTGGTTTGCTTGGCTCACAACGAATGGGCTCGATGCGCTGCCGCTGACGGAGCTATGAAAGCCCTGAGAATCGGGCTCTTCGAACTTGGCTCCAAGCCCGTGAAACGTAGCCATCTTGTGTGATAAATTGATATATTGGGTGCGTCACACAAGACCAGAGAGAAACTAGTGACTTGAATGCAGGCTTTATCAAAGATTTGACATATATGGTCTGTTTCTATTACAGGCCTTTTAGGCCACGAGGACAGAAGAAAAAATTTCATGGCACTCTGCCTTATCCTGCAAGTGTTGGCGTCGATCATTGCTGCAAGCCATCATGCATGTCACTGATTTGGAGTCGTTCTTCAGGGCCTCCTGGGCCGGTTGCCTTACTTTATTCCAAGTCTACCAGGCAGTGCCAGGCATACAGAGGTGCCCGGGGACAGAGCTGAAGCCAAGAGGGCTGATAGCGTGGGGAACTATTGAGGATAATAGAAAAACTTTTCACAACCGACATGGGGAAGAAGGGGAGGCTTTAGATGATTGGTGTTTTGGCATGTTGCCTTGTGAGGAGGGCTGTGAATTGCTCGTGGGGGCGGCACAATGGCGAATTGAAACAAGAACGCCTGCAGCGAAACGAACGAACCACCGTAACGTGGTTCGCCTTCTCCTACGAAGTCTGTGCGGTAATTTCGGAGCCGACAATCAGACGACGCGTAGTCTCTCTGGCCAGAGAGGCCTCCCCATGTACCTTGCGACTGCGTAATATCGAACAATCGAATAGTCGTAAGGCGAGAAGCTCAGGGTAAGGATTGATGAACTTGCAACGCAGGAAACCGGAATTGGTCTTGTCCGAATCCATAAGCGAGATGCCTGATCAGAGCTGGCAACGGAACTGCATCGCATCTTGGGCGATGTTTTGTTCTGATAATCTAGAGCGGGTAATACGGGGCCTGATGTCGGGTATAGAAAGCTGTGCTTGCAGATTGCATCGTCGGCCCGATACGCATTCGATGGAAACAAGGGCTATCAAGCCGACAGGATAGCCGAAACGTCCAGCGGCTTGCTGACTATCTTACCCAACGAGCTTCAACGGGCCTTGTCGTCATATTAACGCAGATCGAGTCGGAAACGGGGCCAAAACCACCGTTTTGGACTGATTGTTCGTGTAGATCTCGAATCCCATTCCGCCGTCCAGGATCGAGATTCCGGAGCCGGAGGATTGCAGTCTCGGTGTTTACGTATCCGATAAGGTCAAGTGGTGATTGATGAGAGGAGCGTGATGCGGCGTTGGTGACCAAGTCTCTAGGGGCTAGGACTCATCATTTCAAGTGCAGATGCTGCACCAACGTTAACGCTATTGTGGATCTAAGTACAGCGTAGGATCCTCCCGTCTGTTCGTTTCGTCCACTCATTTCAGCGAGATTCGGCAAGGGCCACCGCTCAGATAGGCGGCGGGCAGCGGATGAGGGTGTAGCCGTGCTGGCAATCAAATTATCGGGGCCTGTCGTTGGTTGCAATACTCCCAGGTGATCGGCCAACATGGATCTTTACAACGACGGGTGACTGCGCTAACGCTGGAAGAATCGGTATCCGAGAGCCTAGAGATGCGGAAGGAATTCGAGAACGTCAAGGCCGAGCGGGGAAACAAAATCTTGAACAGCCTTTGGGAAGCGGTGATGATGATTGACAACACGAGTGACCCTTTTGGGACATATTGGCTTTGTTGTTTCACCAATCGTTGATATGAGAGATCAAAGTCTCGTTGGTAACCTGAAGTGCCTTAGGGTCTCATGTAGTTGCCTCAGGCAGGCTTCGCACTGCCCCAACGTATTAGGTAACGGGTAAGGCAACCGTTTTCTCTCAAACGTACATCCGACTTTCTGGATCTCGAAACATCAACACATAAGATTATAGCCTCAACACCAGTTCATTTCGGACCAATTTGATCACGAAAGGAGCCTGACCAGCAGGCCTCGTATCTCCACTAACCACTGTAGGGTCCCGCATCCTTCCAGAACAGGAAATGTGGGTGGTACGGTTGACGGCAGGGGGAGGGGGCTAAGCGTCCGGAGCTGGCTCTTCCCGAGCAGCTTTTTGAAGCCAACTCGTTTCAGACGCGGTGTAAAACGGCCAAATCTACAACAAGTCGGATCGCCAGTCTCAAATCGGGTTTTAGTTAACTATGGCTTGTGTGCTTTATTTGGAAGCGGCTGTGTTGCTGCTGATGCGCTCGCATGTCCCCTTCCCTTCTCTTTCTCTCTTTCCTCCTCCGTACCTAAAGGACCTATCGCGCCAAACTCGACGGTTTCTTGAGCTGCGCGACTTAAACATACGTATGAAAGAGCGCGGCCTGTAACTGGGGAACGGCGTTTTCGCTTGATATCTCTGCTGTCGGCTTGATTGGTGTGCTTGAAGGCATTCGGGTGTCTACGGGCGAGAGCATCAGAAGGCTTCCACTAGGCTTTCCCAGAGCCTCATGACGGTGCACAGTCACGGTTTTCTCGAACCTCTACGTGCAGCTTTTGGCAGGGAACGAAACCTGATTTCCGACATGAACGATTCGACCATGTCATCCACGCCAATGAGCTTCGACATACCGCTTCCTCAAGTTGTTAGTGGAGGGAAGCGACTCAGCTATTACCTTGCTATTGCTGTTTTGCTATTGGTGGCATGGTTCATTCGGTCCAGGAAACACACTTCACAGCTTGAAGTTCCTTTCTACAAAGCGTCCAAGTCGAAGTGGATCTTCGATGCCGAGTCCTTAATCAGGGACAGCTACAGCAAGGTTAGCTCTCCCTGCCATGGTCCCGTCGTCATCCATACCCTGCTGACCTTGTCTAGTTCCGCGATCGAGTTTATCAGATTAAGGCTACAGAAGGTGTCCAAGTTATTGTACCTGCCAAGCTCGTCGGCGAGCTCAAGACCTTACCCGAGGATGTCTTGAGCGCTACCGAGGCTGTGTCTGACGTGAGCATATCCTCTTAGTCTCCTGTATGGGAGTGTCTAATACTCCATAGGCCTTACAAAGCAAATACACCAAGTTCTCGCCCGGTCACAATGGCGAGCTCCTAGCGCTTCTTGTCCGAACGAAGTTGACCCAGCACCTTACTCGGCTCATGCCCCAATTGAGACAAGAGTTGGAACATGTTCTTGCAACAGAGTTTCCCGCCTGCGAAGACTGGACCCCAGTCAAATGGCAGCCCTTCAGCGTCAGAGTAGTTGCCCGGCTCAGCGGCCGTGCTTTTGTTGGATCATCTATTAGCCGACAAGAGCAGTGGATGGATACCAGCATCAACTTCGCCGTTCACGTCTTCACAGCCTGCGTTAAGCTTCAATTCTTTCCCGAATGGGCTCGGCCTGTTGGCCAGCACCTCGTCTCAGAACTTCGCCAGATTCGACAAGATATCAAGAAGGCCAAGGGCATGCTTGGGCCGATTGTCGAGGAGCGACTGCGTGATCTGGACACCCCAAGCGCCGAAGACAAGCCCGATGATTTCATTCAATGGCTCATGGAAGCACTACCGGAGGAGGAGAAGGGGGATCTCCAAACCCAAGCAGAGCTGCAATTGATCCTGGCCGCGGCTTCAATCCATACGACCAACAACTTACTGTGCGAGTGCATGTGCGATTTGGCGGCGAACCCAGATATCCAGGAAGAGTTGCGACAAGAAGCCTACCAGATTCTCGAGGTGGAGAATGGGTGGGCGCGAAAGGAGAGCATGCCGCGATTGAAGAAGTTGGACAGCTTCATGAGGGAAGTCCAGCGCCTGAGAGGAAATATCAGTAAGTTTCAGCAGGATCCTTATCGTTGCCATAATTGTCTAACAAGACCATAGCTTCATTCATCCGCAAAGTCATGAAGCCCATCTCCCTTTCCGACGGCACTCAACTCCCTCCCGGCACTAAAATCTTAGCACCGCAAGCAGGCATTTCCCTCGATGAGCGATACTTTCCTGAACCTGAAAAATTCGACGCCCTCCGATTCCTCAAGATGCGAAAAGAATCAGATGAGGCGAGCAACAGATGGCAATTCACCTCTCTCAATGATATCAACACCAACTTTGGCGCGGGTAAACACGCATGCCCCGGTCGCTTCTTTGCTAGTAATGAGATAAAGCTCATTTTGGCACATCTTCTCCTGAATTACGATATCAGGCTTAAGCAGGGCGAGGACCGGCCGCAGCCTATGTCTGTGGTCATGACCAAGGCTCCTTCACCAAATGCGGAGCTTGAATTCAGGCGGCGTTCGTTAGCGCAATAGAAATCTGGGTGAACAACGGTCCAGGTATATATACCCTCATTAGAATGTAAATACTGGGGAGCGGAGTCACGGCGTTCGTGCACGAGGCACTGTTCTTTTTAGATACTGTTTGAGAGCTTAAGAGATAATGTCAAAAACGACCACGGCACAAATCCCATAAAAAGGATTGGTGACGGGATGTCTTTCATGTCAGCCTTGGCTCAGTGCTGGCATAATGCCCTTGTCTCTCACGCATCACAGGATCGTCTCGATTCTCCGAATTGGAATGTGAAGTCGCAACTTCAGACGAAATTATAATCATTACATAAGGTATCATTCATAACAAAGTCCATGAGGTATCGAGCAAGAGCTCGGGGCTCGTACGAGGTGTGGATGATATCCTCCAAGCTGGAACAAGTAGGAATGGGGCGTTGAGCAATGGCATCGGCATCAGCCGCGAGAACCTAACGAGATGATCTTTCTCGGCCTGGGGTCTTAACCTGGAGCGGTCTGTGGTCTGCGGCTCTTTTGGACAAGTATGATTGAGATCCTTTTGAGTTTGGCCATACGCCAAGAAAAGATATGTACAGATCCAACCGACCCCGAACGCCCGTCGCCGTTGTGAAGAAGCCGTCAACCATTCCCTGATGCGCAAAGTCGAAGACACACAAGAGTCTACTGGGAATCGTGAGAAACCTAGGTAACAGCAACCAAAAGCAGACCATATATCATTCAAACGAGACAACAACGCGCCTAGGACTTGTACCGCGTATACTCGCCGGCAACCAAACAATGGTCACGCTCGAAGGGTTCTAAGTAAAATTATCAGTGATGTTCTTGTAGTTGGTAAGGAGTGATGAGGTTTCTTACCCAAAGTCAGCTGGAACTTGGGCTTGATGGCCTCCGCCCTCATCTTCTGGACCTCGTTCGCGAAGACCTCGGCGGCAGGTGCGGTACTGTCGATGCAGTTGGCCTTGATGGAGATGAGAACACCGCCTCCGACCTTCAAGAACCAATTGGCGTTCATGGCCACAATACGGGCCTGATCGGGCTGAGCAACATCAGCGAAGATGACGTCGACCATGGGGACGATCATGCGGTATCGGGCAGGTTGGCGGGCGTCTTCGACAATGGGAACGACGTTGGTTCGCTTTGAGGCCATAGTGATCAGATCACGGCCAGATCGGGAGGAGAACTCGACAGCATAGACGTAGCCGGTAGGGCCAACGATATCGGCGACGTGGGAGACGGAGGTACCAGAGGCGCCACCAAGATAAAGGACGCGAGAGCCGGGTTTGACGTAAATCTCATCGGCGCCACCAGCAATGGCAGCACACAGCTTGCTCCGGAAAGGGTTCCACATTCGGTACTCAACCTTGGTGGTCGTGGTGGTGCCGTCGTCGTTCTGAACAGACTCGTCGACAGAGATACGCTTCTCGCCGTAGACAGATTCGCCAGGGGTGATGTTGCGGGTCGCAAGACCGTCCTCTTTGCCACCACGGACGACAAAGACACCAGGGTGACGGTGAGGCTCCTGTTAGCGAAAGTTAGCTGGCTGTCCGCACAGGTGAATATAACCGTGAGTGACTTACAACAATGACCTTGGCACCGCCCTTCTGGCCAGGTCTGGCACCGCCGCGGGCACCACCGCGACCACCGCGACCACCTCGAGGAGCACCACGGCCGCCTCCAACACCACCGCGACCACCACCTGAAGATGAGTTAGTCCAAGCTCGATAGAACGGGACGACATCGCCGTGATTCCTCATACCTCGAGCACCGAAACCACCTCGGCCACCGCCTCGGCCGCCGCGATCACCAAAACCTCCACGGCCACCTCTACCACCGCCTCGACCACCACGGTCACCGAAACCACCTCGTCCGCCCCGACTCTGGAAAGGCGCCATCGTATCGAATCTTGTCGTTATGAATTGGAAGAAATTGAAAAAGGTGCTGGCGACAAAGAGTCGTAGTTAGGGCTGGATCCAACAGGGACAAGGTCCTCGAGTAAGATGGAAGGCTTGGATCGACACCAAACGTGTAGTGAATAGCCTTGCCTTATGGACGCTTTCCCTCGAGACTCTTTTGTCGAAGAAATTTTTTGAAGCTTTGCTTGAGCTTAGGCCCGCTTTAGTCTCAGAATTAATCCGATCCGAACAGCCCCACCAGGAAAGTGGGATGACGGGAGGGGATGGCGGAGGTCACGTGTGTAGGAAGTCAGAGCTAATCAGGTGACATGCACCACATCTTGTAAATGGATGCAGAACTCGCACATTAAATACAGGCAAGATAAATAAAGAAAGCAAAATTACCCGTCATCCAATCGAAGTATCTTCTATATTTTGAAGATACTGGCCTTTTTCTGGCAATTTCCGCGGATTTCTGACGCGAGTTTTCGAGACTCCTCCCAGCAAGGGCACCCAAACCCTAAGATTTCCCGGACGAGTAAGCGAGTTGTGGCTCCGGGACCTGTTAGGGCAAAAGTTCAGAATTTCTCAACTTCAGCCCGCGAACCCACGTCGTCGAAACCGTCACCACACCCAACGCCGCCGAGATGGTGAGTGATACCCTCATATACCGTACTTACTGAAGAGGAGGATTCCGGTCGTTCATGAATTATTTTCGTGCTCGTCGTCTGAGCTGGAGTTGCTCTTCTGGGGTCGCATCATTGAATATCTTTGAAATTGAACGGGAACTTGACGACTGACATTCTCGCCTTTCTCTCGATAGGTTCGATACGCTGCGACTGAGATCCAACCCTCGAAATCGGCCCGCGCCCGCGGTGCCTACCTCCGAGTTTCCTTCAAGAACACCCGTGAGACCGCTCAGGCCATCAACGGCTGGAAGCTCCAGCGCGCTGTTGCTTTCCTCGAGAATGTGAAGACCCACACCGAGGCCGTCCCCATGCGACGATATGCTGGTTCTACCGGCCGAACTGCCCAAGGTACGACTCGAAAAGCCCCGCGTCTCGATATCCGATGGAACGAGTCCCACATCTAGGAGGGATATGTCAATCTATGTTGCATGGACAAGAGTGCTGATGGAAGATCTCAATAGGCAAGCAATTCGGTGTCTCCAAGGCTCGATGGCCCGTCAAGTCCGCCGAGTTCCTTCTCGGTCTCCTCAAGAACGCCGAGTCCAACGCTGACTCCAAGGGCCTCGACACCGGTAACCTGATAGTCAAGCACATCCAGGTCAACCAGGCCCCCAAGCAGCGACGAAGGACATACCGTGCCCACGGTCGTGTATGTTTTACCCAACCTTGCAGAAATACTTGAGCGTATCGAAATCTAACACCCGTCTGCAGATCAACCCTTACATGTCGAACCCCTGTCACATTGAGCTCATCTTGACCGAGGGTGAGGAGGTTGTCCAGAAGTCCGAGGCTGTTGTTGGTCGCGATGAGCACCTGTCGTCCAGACAGCGAGGTGCCCGTCTCCGCAAGGCTATCACTGCTGCGTAAAGCGGTGGCCAGCGGGGGAACCTAACTCTTTTGGTTTTTGGGGGTCGGTTGCGTGGCTTTTCATCTCACGGTGTATGGCAGGCTGCGGCGAGCATGGCATTAAAGGGAATGCATGCAAAAATTCGCAAGGGTTTCTTGACAAAATAAAATGAAACAAGTCCTCAAAATTACTTGATGGGTGTCCGATGAATGTGATCATGTATAAAGGTGATACGTGGCTATGGATGTCTCACCGCATGACTGCCTATCTTGCAAGGCAAGCATTTTACCTCGCTGGCTAGTTTCTCAGCACTCGACCAAGCCATATTGTGAGGCTACCACAGGTAGTACACTATTGCTCAACTAGATGCACCGAGCGAGAGACATTGCGCTTCATTTCGGGGAAGGACGTTTGAGCCTGGGCATTTGTTTATCCTTGCCCTTATACGATTCGAGTCGTTAATCTAAAACTTCCACATATCTGATGGAAGAAACTGGTTTGCCGTTACTTCGTGAAGTCCATACTGTGCCTACGGTATTCAAAGTACCAGTCCGTGGCCGAGATTTTGACGATATTCTTGTTCGTGTAAACCCTCACCACCGCTAGACCTTGAACGCCTTATAAAAAAAAGAGAAAAAGAGAAAAAGAGAAAAACCCTATAACGGCATGTCACAGCCAAGTAGAACCGGAAGACATCGAAATTTCAGCGCCGCTTAGAGAGTTAATCCCAAAGTCAACATTATTGGGTCCGCCTCCGAGACGTTGATGGGAATTGGAATTTCATCCAGGGAAGAGACGATTTGAGCCTCCAGTTTCTCAGAACTGGACTTCTCGATCACGCCGGAGAAGCGACCTTGACCAGGCTGTTCAACGCCGTCAGCTTCCGCCGCGGAAATCTTCGCTGCGCCATAGACATTCTTCCAACCAAGTTCCATGCCAAAGGCATCAGCAAGCGTTGCAATTTCCTCTTCTTTGATATGGGCTGCGATTCGTCCAAGAAGCTCATCCCTGCAGCGTTGCATCAACGACGAGAGATCTTGATTGTGTGGGTTGGCATTGTTCCCGACGCCTTGGGCACCGGCAGGTAGGATGGAGCGAGTGTCGATGAATTCCGTATCGATAGCGACATAGCCGCATGATTTGAAGCTGATACACTCCAACTTGTACTTTTTCTCATCTGAAACGAGGTAGAGGACTCTGGGCAAGTAGTTGGCCAGTCCATGAGCGTTTCGTGCCCAAGAAGTACCAGGAGATAGCTGATCCCGTTGTATTTGTCGTTCTAGGATATCGCGAACTCTAATGCCGGGCGAGAAGTGTTCTATGAAGCCGGCCCAGGACAACCATTCCGGCAGACTGAGCCTTGGGAGCTGCGGAGCTGGCTGAGCCGTAGGAGTTTGTGTTAAACCATTGGGGTGAAGATGCAGCCAATGATTTGGAATTACGGCCGGGAGATTCTGTGGCGCCGGCTGTTGAAATGGCAGCTGAATAACGGGAGCCCCCCACTGGTTGTTGTTGTCGTCCCCATAAACGTGGAACACGGTCAACATTGGAGCTTGGGCGTTGGGCTGTACAGGCTGTACGGGTTGCACGGGTTGCACGGGCTGTGCGGGCTGTGCGGGCTGTATGAGCACCGGGTGTTGCAGAGGTGGCTGGTCGGTGGTTGTCGGGGGACCAGACAACGATACAGATTCCAGCTCAAGCTTCTCCAACGACGACAGTGCCATGCGGCGAATGGTCTCTAGAAGCACGTGGGGTGAAGCCCAGCAATTCTTTAGCGACAGATGCTGGACGAAGGGAAGGCTCAAAAGCTCGTTCCCGTGACTTCGTGGAGTGTTCGGGAGGACCATAAGCTCAGGGTGTCCAAGAAACGGAGCAGGAAGGATGTATTGATTTCGTTGATAGGAGCCCGGAGCAAGCTCGCCACCGCAAATCCACTCGAAATGTAGGCTCTCGATGTTTCTTGCTACACCAACATAGGTGTGAAGTAGCTGGAAGACTTTACCCACGGCCTGAGTAGGAGATATCGCAGCGTCCTCAATGCAGCCGGGAATGGGTTTCGAGACCCGCCGCCAGTCCGCAATTACGCCCAAGTGCAGATTTCTCAGCTGTGTCAAGCTTTTCCAGAACTCATGACGGTTGAGGATGTGAACATGGCAGCTAGGGATTTTTGCAATGGTTAGTGTCGTCAAGTTCTCAAAAGCGCCCGCAGAAGCGTTATCGATCAGGGCGATGACATAGGATTGAATCATTGCTCGGTGCGCCCATTCCAGCTCGAGCAACATCTCCTTCTGCGCTCTGGTGAGACTGGCGGGGATCAAAGGGTGACCGCCAGTATTGACAGCAACATCGGCGGACATGCCCAGTGTTGGTATGGCTGGCCTGGTTCCTCTCTTATGAAACCGTTCATCGAAATCGATTAGCGACAGTGTGGTCCCTTCAGTCTCTAGCATGAGCTGGACGGCGTCGTCAGCTTGAGAGTCCAGGTAGCCAGCATCGGCGACCATCTTCTTGAGTAACGAGCGCTTGAAACTGATCGGGTTGTCGAACATACGCTTCCTGGGGCTGTCGGTTCGGTCGACGAGATCGCACATTGTGACAACCGATGTCCCCGTTTCGTTTGCTTCTTGATGAGTACGGCGCCAGTTCTGGTCGGCGAAGACTGCCTGAGGAACAGTAGCACCTCGCGCAATCTCGTCCGGCCCATTCAAGAAACCAAGCCCTGCGTCACAGCAAAGCCCCAGGTTAGTGACCTTGACAAGGCACCTTAGCGCCTCCTTCATAGCCTCAGTCTCGTCCCCGGTCTGCTCCAAGCCCTCAAGGTCGGTATATCGGTGGTACGTAGGATGCGGCCAGCGATAGACACCCCAAAACGCAGGAACAGCTTCTTGGGAGGGTTTGACTGGGGGATACGCCAAGGTATCCTCGTCGAGCTCTAGCGAGAGAGCGAAACGCCATATGTGTCGTCCAAAGGATTGGAAGATGCGCATGCCGCTAGAGAAGAGCGGGGAGGACGATCGAAGGATGCCATTCTCATCGTGAGTGAGGGAACTGTAGAGTTCAGACTTGAAAGGAACAACGACGTTGCGAAAATACTGAGCAGTAACTTTGGCCTCGAATTCCCTGCAGACCAGTCGTAAGTTCTTAATGTCGGATCTGAAAACGTGAACGATGATGAGATCAAAGATCTCCACGGGAAGTTGATTTTCAGGCCAGGTCGGGAGCTTGGAGGCATCGATTCCAGAATCGCGAGAGGATGAGGCTATCGTGAGCGCACCCTCCTCAGCTTCGCGACGTCGAGCTGCTCTAACGTGAGCGCAAGCGAAACCCATAGTTGCGACGAGGTAAAAGATGATGCGTTCAGTGTTACCGGGACGCGGAGATTCCAGACGGCAACGGTGCGTGCCAGTGGAGGATCGAAAATTGTCGGATCACCTGCAGGCGCAGTCGTCGGGTGAACGGAGGGGACGGCAGAAGTCGTGGGATAGCGGGGGGACGATTGATTGTCGGCTGAATAAATGATGATACAGTGATGGCCGATGCGGCTCGCATGCAGCTCTCGCATGAGAGGTGGAAGCGCTTCTAATGACAAAGCAGGGATGAAGCTGCAAGGCATTCCACCTCGAGGGGAAAACAAAGGTTCGAGGCTGGAAAACAAATACGAGGAGGGGCCGAGCCTGCAACTGAGCAACCGCCTTTGCAGTAATGCATCGAATCGCTGACTAGTTGGGTTTGAGGCGGTTGTGGCGATTCCTCCACTTGCGCCGCAAGGAGCAAAGATCCCACGCGGGGGAGAGAGTCGCCTAGCCCTGAAGCGAGTTGTCCTTTGCGTCGTTGAAGGTGTTCAGTAGCACGGGTGCGGGGTTGCGATGATGACGTTGATGATGATGATGATGCTGGCGATGATGGTGATGATATTGTTTTTGTTGCTATTGTTGCCGTCGTTGTTGTTTTAGGACGACCTTGATCTTGATAAGGCAGAAGCTGTGCGAGCACCGACAGGGACATACCCGCCCGGAAATGGCACGATGGACCCCAAATCCCGACCCTTCTCAGTGACGGACAGCCCTGTGGAGCACACTAGGGCCACTATGACACGGTGCTAGTAGCGAGTGGCACGGAGCGCCTAGACATACGTGCTTAGAGGGCATCCCTCTGTACTAGAGGCCTTCCCCAGTCTGCTATGACTCTATCCGTAGATAGACAAAGCGCTATAATCCCAGGGATAGGGAGGAGGCATCGGAACCAGTATTCGTACTGTATTCCTCCTCCGCCGTTCCCTCCCGGAGTGAGCTCGGAATTAAATGAAGGGTGTGTGATACATTTTCTTCTTTTTTGTTTCTTTTTCCATTTCATTTTATAAATAATTAGTGCTTTTGCAGCAGGTATTCAACGCTAGAGCAAGAAAGGAAGAAAACAAAACGTGCTACATCTGAAACAAAAACGCCTTCAGTCCACACCAGCCTCGTCAAGGTACTCGGCTTTATTTGCTATCACCCTCCCAGAACCAGTACCTGATAAATCGCATTAGTCGAAATCGGCATGCATCGAACGAAGTAGCAACTTACACTGCAGCATACTGAACTTGGAACGTTGCCGGCATACCATCGCAAGTTGCGGGGGCGCTGCCACCAGCAGTTGAAAGGCGGTAGACCTCCTTGATGTCGCCCGTGGCACCGTCTCGGGCTGTCAGCTTCAACCAAGGGACAGCACCCTCGCCGAGCTGACCAACAGCAGCGTTGGATGGAGCCGGTGCGGAGCCGTTCTTCGCGCATGGCGCTTTGCCGATATCCATGGATCTCGTCTCAAGGTCGAAGAAGGGGGTTGTGTTGTTGGTGAAATAGTGAACACCAGAGACGGGCATCGGGCTGGGGCCGAGCTGGTGAGGCTCGCTCAAGTTGAAGTGGACAGCCATGCCCGGGACTTGCTCGAGGACGTCCGAGTAGACGGCGGCGACACAGCTGGCATTGAAGAGAGTAGCCACGGCACCGGCAGCCGTTGGGGGAGAGGAAGGATTGGAGGTATCGCAGGTATAGTTCTGAGTGCCACGGCCAACAGCAACATGGCGAATTTTGAGACCCTCGGACGGTGCAGCGATTCCTTGCGGAACTATCGTTCTGATGTCAGTGTCGCGGTTCACAAGGGAGCCAAGGATCTGGACGACTAACGAGTGGGCATCTGGGCTTTAGATAGATCGCAGACAGGGGCCAAGCTTGAGGTCTTGGCATCCTTAACCTTGCTGGCCAACAGGTTAAAGTATCCTGATATTTGGTCTAAGCTGTTGGTTGCCGATCGGGCATCCTTCGTAACAACTTGGGGGTAAGTCGGCGCGGCAGATGCCACCACAGCGAGAGTAGATACTAGCACAGCTGACAACTGCATATTGTCAGGTCGTTGTGGGTATTGTGAAGAGTTAGGTATGGTTGTCGAAAAGGTAGATAGATGATCGAGCTCGTGGTCTTCGTAAACTTAGAGACGTCAAGATAGAGACGTCAAGACGAAGAGAGAGAGAGAGCGAGAAAAAAACCCAAATTCCAATCGAAGAGATAACCCAAGAATGCGTAGAAGAGGCGAGACGAACAGCAAATCAAGGAAATAAGGAAATAAGGAAATGAGAAACTGGAAAAGGAAAAAGGAAAAAAAAAAGGAAACCAAAGACCACAGCGACTTTGTATACTGCAATCAATGATTACCAGGTGGAATCCAAAAGTCTTCCGTGACGCAGAGATCGAGGCACCAGCCTCTATTATACAGCAACTCGAAACATGAAACAATCCTAGTAGTACCGCACTCAGAGGACGACAGGAACCGCCATCTGTTCGGCGGCAACGGGCATTCTAGGGGACAACTCATTGGCCATGTTCTGCCGTGGACGGCACGGGAACCGAGCTAGAGCTGCCAGCCGCCCATGGAAGCTCGTCCTTGGTGGTGGATAGAGCGGCGAGGTCCAATGGCTGCGTAGGCTGGGCCGCGACCCGTCGGCCAACGTCGGCGCTTATTGGTGGGAGGGCGCTGCGTGTAAGCGCCCGTCAAGGGTGTGCGACGCTGGACCGTCTGGGATGGAGGTCGGGAGATCTGGCTGGAGAGATTGGTAATTTGGGCTCAGTGGCAGGCGAGGTTGGGGTTACTTCGTCTCGGAGGATTCCAACGTCGATAGGCGAGCTGGGGTCGCGGCTCCATCACACCTGGATCCGGGTGGAACGGATTCTGGAAGCGAGTCAATCGCTCAACACGATCCGAGTCGAAGGAATTCGCAGAACAAGGTATACGCACATACATACGGACGGATGGGCAAGAGACGGCTCTGGCCGATGGCATTTAACGTGGTCGAACGTTGACGCCGCCCAGGAGATATCTGGCCTCGTACGGATTAACCAACCCCGAGTTGATCCACGCAACGTCACCGGACGTCCAAACAAAACAGATACAGACAAGATATCCTTCGTGCATGCCGGCATCTACCATCTCCCGTCTACCCCTTGCGCCTATCCATACCACATCCGTCCTGCTGCTACGTACTACCTACAGACCGCCACCCCATTGGGTCGATACCTTGTCCGAGCCGCTGGAGGACAGCAAGAATAGAAACATTTAAAAAAATTCAGCATCTCCAGACGGCCGCGCGGCCAATCAAGTTCCTCAGCTTGAGAACCATCGAACGAACGGCAGGCTGCACGATATCCACCGATGAGCGTATCAGCGTTTCCATCCGTACCTAGTCTTAAAGAGGTAAGGCATGCAAAGCAATTGTGTGCATAAATCAAGGCTGCTCGTGACGCTATCCAAGCATTTCCTGTTTCCTGTGACCTAATTGTACATCTGAATCCTCAAATCTAGGCTCAACTACTTCCCGTCAAACCCATCTTGCTTCCAGTTCCCGTGGCTCTTGGCTCCCCCCTTCAGCGGTCCCCCGGCGCCTCCTCCTGCTGCTGCCGCCGCCGCCGCTGCTGATCCTAGATGGCTGGCATGCTTCTCAACGTCTGACATGCCGAGCCAGTACAGCGAGAAAAACACCAAGACGTGAAGCGCCAAGCAGTACACCGCAAACAGGTTCCGGCTCGTGCGAGACGCCAGCACCATCCGCGTCACCGAGTAGACTACCCGCTCGGGAAAGCTCATTCGCTTGTAAGCCCTCGCCGACTCTCGCCCGCGGAACGCCGCGAATGGCGAGATGTTGGATTCGTATGCCTTCCGATAACGATCAAGGGCGATACCTGGGTTTCCAGTGCCGCCGATTGGTACGGTTGAGGGGTTGGGGTTGACGGCGTACGCCGATGACGAGGTTGCCGTTGCGCCTCCTCGATTGTACGTTGAAACGTATCTCGTCTTCTCGTACAGGTTCAGGTTATCCTTCTGCAGTGCTGCAACCTCTTGTCGGAGTGTCTGAACAGTCCGATGCGTCTCCGAGAGCTCGTGCTCCAGCTCGACGTTCTTCTTCTTGAACCGATCGCGCTGGGCTGTGACCATGGGCAAGATGCCTGAGCCACCGCCGACTGGTTCCCGTTCGCTCCCTCCCATTCGTGGATCGATGCCACTGATGATCGAAGACGTCGGGGAAATTCGCCCCCCCTTGCGCCCCATTGTCCGCGTAACATACGTGCCTGCTACCGATGCTCCCGAGGGGAAAGCATTGGCACCCTCGGCCTGGAGGTTCTCCAAATCGCTCTCGAGCTTTTCGTTGAGGTTTTGGGCCCTCTCCAGATCTGCATTGGTCCTCGACAACTCCTCTTGGAGATCTTCAAGTCGGCTTTGCAGATCCTGATGGGACACTCGGAGAATCGTCAACTCATCGCCAAGTTTCTTGTTGCGCGCCAGCAGGAGCTTCTCCAGCGTATTGCCCTTGGCGCCACTGGCCTCGGCCTCGACCTGCTCTCGTACTTCGTCGTCGTCTCCTGTCGAAAACTCGATGCTCTTTAGAACCTCCAGTTCCTGCTTAACGTCTTCGTAATCACTCCACTTCTGCACCTTGGCCTTCAGCGAATCTCTTTCTTCTTTGAGCGAAGATACTTCTCTTTCCATCGACCGTAGCCGGGCATCAAGGTCTCGCTTGAGCCCCTCCTTTTCCACTCTAGCTGCATCCAGCTTGCGGATCATGGACGAATTCTCGGATCGCATTCGCATGTATCCAGGATCGTCCTCCAGGGTTGTTTCAGGTTGCGCGGGGACGGATGATTTGGCCTGGGCCAACTCCAGCCTCATCTGCTCATTCCGAGCCTCAACTTCGGCCAGCCGTGAGCTCGTTCGATCGAGGTCTGAGTGAAGCATCTCGAGCTCAGCACTAGAAACGTGGTTGCGCTGAACATTGTCCTCTCCGCTCTTGCCCAATCTCTGATTCACCTCGTAGCTTGCCCTCATCTCGTTCAACAACCGCTCTTGGTTCTCCACCTTCTCCTCCAGCCCCTTTTCCTTGGCTTCCCAATTATCCTTCTTCTCCTCCAGCACGGCGGTCCATGACGATTCGACCTCCTTGACGCGGCTCTCTAAGTTTTCCTCAAGCTCCTTCCGCGCGGTTCGCTCAGCCTGAAGTCTCGACTCGGTCTCTTCCAGCTGTGTTGTGAGTTTTGTGACGTTGCCCTGCAGATGTTGATTCTCCTGAGTGAGCTTCGGCAAGGTGTCTTCAGACACAAGCATAGAATCCACCGAGGCCTCGAGCAAGGGGTACGGATCTGGCGCATCGGAAAACGACGTATAGGTCTGTAAGAATGCCGAGTTGACGGACTTTGAGTGATTCGTAAGCAGGTCAATGAATGTCTGGTATGCTGCAGATCTGGTCAGTCCTGGTGAGTCTACAAATCAAGTCACACTTGAAATATCTCGATTTACCTTTCAGTAAGCCCTTGACCTCCGTTAACTTCGTCGTATCGTCGAGCTTTCGGAAATCTTTCGTCTTTTGGGCGAGTTCTTTGCGCTGTACAGTCGAATCCCGTTGATAGGCAACAATATCAGAAGCCGTGTTGTCGAGATTGGACACGAGTGTCGTCAGATCGATGTCTACGGTCGTCGTGCGTCAGCAGCCAATGCTTTGTGGTCCATGATGAGCAAATCCATACTCCTCCATGCTGAGATGGCATGTTGAAATTTATTTCCCCCGTCAAATCCGGTGTCCTTCTGGGTCTGGTTACTACCCGTAGCAGCAATGACAGATTCCACCGTGTCCGTCATAGTTTCGGCTTAGCTTTCGAGCTTCTCAAGAGCGATTTGAAGGCTCATTCGTAGCAACGCTTCGCTGTTGCCGTGATTGGATCGAGAGGCCTAGAGCTCTTGTCGTGCGCTACATGCGTTGGAGGGATACAGAAATTCGAGTTCGTTCAGGGTCAAACGTGTTCCATTCGCGGCCGATGGACAGGAGTGGCTCGGTCACCTGCTATTGGCCACTGCGACTTGGAAAGCTCCGAGGCTGCAGGAACTGCAATAGTGGATTCAGCGCTAAAGCTACCTATCCACGGTACCCGAAAGAAAAAATGAGACACCGAAGCTATTACGATTAGAAGGTAGGATGTGTAGAGACGGTGATACATATGTATTCTCCGCGTAAATTCTTTGATGATCAAAGCATCCCTTTTTGCATCCTATTATATCAGTCACATACTGTTTCAACCGAATTCAGGAGTACGACGATATTTCAAAGCACAAGGCTTGATAGATTCAAGGCGGTATCAGTGCAATTAGTGTGCCGTTTTTTCTTTCAGGCGGCTAACGGCCAGGGGCAGCGCATGCCCCACTACAGCCTCGCCCGTGACAGTTCTAAGGGTACGTTGGCTTACCTTGACGTAGCCCCGTCGCCTAAGGTACAGCCCATCAACTGACGCCAGAGCTGAAAGTGATCGCACTCGAACCTCCCAACTTGACATTCACGGTATGGGAGAGCCGCCCCGATGATGTTTCCAACTGATCCGCCGCTATGACATCCAATGGCCCAGGCGACGGGCCTTCCTCTACCGACTTGGCCCCTGTGAATCCAGAAGATGGGCCCTATGTGCTGCGCTCGTTGTTGGTTGAGGTGCCACTCTCCGCTGATGGCTCCCAACATGATATCAAGATAAATTGCGTCGACTACCTGGGTGAGCGGACCTCCCATTCATTAACCATCCTGATGGTTGTACAATTGGTCGACTAATCGCCCTTGCGACAGATCGCAACCTATATGTCGGTACCTCCGCCTCAGAACTGCTGCACTTCGTCCAGATACCACCCGATCCCGCCGATGCATCAAGCCAGCCTGTTTATATTTTGGCATCCAGGCTCTGCCCTGCCTACGCAGAACCGCCCGCAAGTGTCGGTAGTTCACGCCCCGGTGTTCAACAAATACTGTTATTACCTCGAGCCGGGAAAGCGTGTATCCTGTGCAACTGGACCGTTACCTTCTACTCGCTTCCCGAACTAAGTCCAGTGTTTGGGGCTACCCAAGTCAAGAATTGCAACTGGATAGGTGGCATCGACCTGAATGAGCCAGCGCCAGAAGATGAAGGACGGGGTTCCGCTGTAACGATATTGCTTTCTCTGAACCGAAGGATACAGGTAGTTCGCATAGGTGAACATGCCCGGGCATTCAAGGTGCGGGGAGTAAGCCCCTATGATAAGATTGAAAAATTAACGAGTCTCAGAATATCGATTTCTCAGGGAGCACATTATCGCTTCGTCGCGATAACATCGCATGTGTCGCAGACTCCAAGTCTTATGCGCTCCTCGATGTAGACCGTCAGCTCAAGATTCCACTGATGAACATCTCGTCTTTGGATGAGTCGCCTACGTCCGGAGAGATAGGACAAGTGCAGAGTCTTGCGGTTGACACGGCGGGTGGCATCTCGAGAAGCTCATCATCCACGCAGAATCGGCCGACTACAAATGTGATAGGTCATGGCCGTAGCACAAGTTTGGGAGGCTCAATCCTAAGTAACCTTCGTCGACAGGAACAACGGGTTGAAGACGAGCCCACTTTCCAGGAGCCCTCAACACCAGGCCCATCGATGAGCCCGAGGCCATCCGAAGACGGTCGTACAAACTCCCCGTCAACAGACAAACCCTTACCGCCTGCGCCATCTCGTAGTGGGACACCAAGCCAGGCTGTTGATCCGAGGCCGACTCCTGACGTTGTTTTCTTAAAACCCCATATTGTATCACCAACTAGAGAAGAGTTCCTTCTCGTTACAGGTACGAACCCCTTGGAACCAGGTATAGGCATGTTTGTAAACCTCGACGGTGATCCAACTCGACCAACACTCGAATTCGAAAGATACCCTAAAGACATAATTGTTGATGGCGGTCCATCGGACTTGGCAACATCTCAATCAGGTCTACAAGAAGAGGAGGAAGGATACGTGTTGGCGTCGTTGGCGAAGGATTCGAACGACGGCTTACATCACGGCCTTGAGATTCAGCGCCTCGATGCGGGTACCGAACCAAACCCTGAAAAGTACTGGCTTGAAGCTCCCGGAGCTAGTGCCTTGGGGGTTTATGGCATTCGCTCCTTGATGGGGAGCGAAGAGATACGCTTCGGAGAAATCGTAAACCGTCTTTGTCAACGACAATTCACCCCCTTTTCCATTGCTCCAGAAATTCCCATCACATCCATTAAAACCTCGGACTCGAGGACAGAATTGTCCATAGAGCACTTGTCCAAGGAAAGGGAGCTTTTTGAACAAAACTTCGACTCTCAAGACGAAGAGTCGCTACCGGATGGTTGGGAAGCTAGCCGGATTGCCGAAGGGGAGGAGTTACCTAGACGGCTCGCCAAAACCGAAGCAAGGCTGGCAGTGTGGTGTGGCAGCCGCATTTGGTGGGCTATTCGCAATCCAGTGTTGATCCGGCTAGATGCAGCTTTGGAGGCCGCTTGCTCAGCAGGTCACGCACATCCACGATATATTGACCGGCGGGCTATTTTCACTGTTCTTAATTCTTTTCGTGGCCAAGATGCCAGAACTGAGCTCGAGTTCATGACTTACGGGTATATACGACAAAAAGCAGGCATCTTGCTTCTAATGAATCTTATACAGTCACCAGAGGAAACCCAGTTCTCTGAGCCAGAAGTCAAGGCTCTTGAGGAAGTACTGGTTGACAGTAGCCTAGATCCGAGAGTGGTGTTGTCTCTCATTCATGGTGTTCGGAACGAAATAATCGAGGGCCGTCGCGGAATCTGGATCTACGGTGCTGTGAAGAAAACTACAGAGCGCTATCTTCGAAGCAACGAGTTTGAGAAAACAGCCAGCAACTCGATCGCGACTCTAGATTCAAAAACCATGCAGTTTCTACGCCGCTTCCTGACCTCTTGGCGGAAGAAGAAGGGGTTTGGCAGCGTAGCGGACGAACGCGAGGTCTTTCGAACCGTTGATGCTGCGCTCTTGCTAGTGCTTCTAGAAATGGATCGGCACTCTCCCAAGGGCTTAAGGAAGGGTGGTCCTATCAGGTCCGAGTTGAACGAATTGGTCGACAAGGGCGTGGGCTGTTTCGAACGCGCCGTTGGTTTGCTGGAGTCGTACCACCGTCTCTATGTCCTGAGCAGGTTGTATCAAAGCCGTAAGATGTCTGGTGATGTGCTGGCGACGTGGAAGCGCATCATAGAAGGTGAGCGGGACGATGGGCAAGAACTCGGTGATGGTGAACAACGAGTTCGAGAATACCTGGCCAAAATCAGCAGCCAGTCCCTTGTCCAAGAGTACGGCGTCTGGCTTGCGAACCGCAACCCAAAGCTGGGTGTTCAGGTATTTGCGGAAGACAAAGGACACGCTCCCAAGTTCGAGCACGCTCAGGTCGTGGGCATTCTCAAAGAAGAAGCCCCTGATGCGGTCAAGTACTACCTTGAACATCTCGTATTTGGCAAGGGGCACACGGCCTATGTCAACGATCTGATTACCTACTACCTAGACGTGGTCATAACAGATTTGCAATCATCCAAAACAAGTCGAGATACCGTCATGGCAACATACGACGCATACCGGGCGCTTCAGGCCCCCAAGCCAGCATACAGGCATTTCCTCACGGATAACGCCCCTGAGAATGACGAAGTTTGGCACAGCCGTCTCAGGCTTCTTCAACTCCTCGGCGGCAATCAAGACTATGATGCCGCAGCTATACGAGGCCGCATCTCCGCGCTCCCTGGCGACCTCCTTGTTCCCGAAACCATTATTCTCGCTGGACGTGAGCGTAAACATGAAGAAGCTCTCCGACTCCTCATCCACAACCTGGGCGATTACGATACTGCTGTTGGATACTGTCTTCGTGGAGGTCCCAGTGGTGGTAACACCACATCACCCGCAGAGCCCGCGGACCCAGAGCAGCAACGTCGTCTCTTCTACGTCGTCCTCCACGAACTCTTCGCGCTCAAGGATATAAGCGATCGCATCGAGCAGACAGGTGCGCTTCTCGAGCGTTTCGGGGGTTGGTTTGAAATCGACGATGTCCTAGGGTTGATTCCGGACGATTGGTCGGTTGACATTGCTGCCGGTTTCCTGATAGGAGCGTTGAAGAGATTAGTTATGGAGAAGCATGAGAGTATGCTCACACGGGCGCTGAGCGGAGCGGAGAATCTGCGTGTCAATTATGATCTCGTGGCGAAGATTGAAGAGAAGGGGCCGAGCATTGAAGCGGAAAACTAGAGCGGTACAGACGAGCTGGAGTATGGGATATAGAATAACCTAGGACTTATATACCGTTATGTACAGGGTCGATATATATCTATGGCTATATCGGGTCGCAATTAATATCTATTCGCCGACAGTTCCTTCAAACGATGAATCGTTTCCCCTCGGTTGATGTCCCCGCGTTACAGGGCCGACCAACACATCACATGCACCCAACACTTCTGCCCTCCTGCATCACCCAACCGCCACATTTTGCATTCCGCCGTCTTACGCTCATCCCAACTGCTTGATAAGGCCATAAACGCCACGGTTCCGCGAATGGCCAATCATGACACGGTTGGGGTGGGCAGCTGAAAAACAGCCCACGATCCTGGTCCTCGGAAGCGTGTAATAGATGCATGATGGCGGGCTAAGGTCCTTATGGCGAAGTGAGGGGGATGAGGGATATAACACGCGACTCCCCCTCATTCTCCTGCATCATCATCCTTCCATTATATCACAGCTAATGCTCCATCAGGATGTCGGCTTCCACTTCAACGATGCAACCACGAGTCACCGTTTCCAAACAGTGATGTCTTCCTCTCGCTCCGTATTCCACTGTCTCTCCTCGCCGTTACAGTCCCTCTCCCATATGTGCTCGACTTCAAGCCCTGCCTTTGCCAAGGGCTCGGCTTCATAGAACCCTTTCATCCCTTTGCGGCCGGTATGGATGGCCGAAACAACCCAGCACCGAGCGTCGGACGTCTGCTCAAGGAAGAAGGCGATGGATCGGTGGAGGTTGGCGTGCTGCCAGGGCATCCAGAAACAGTCAGAGACGATGATGCGGTCGAACGCATGTTGGTTCGATATGGAAAAAGTCATCGGAAAGTTCGCCCCAGGAACGGCCGCTAACTAGGACGGAGGTGGTAGTTTTGGGGTTGGCGGGCGAGAACTTGGGTTGGATGTTGCGGGCAACGGTGGTTTCGAGCGCCTTGAGTACCACCTCCGCGGGACAATAGTCCGTGACGACGACACGGTTCGCGCCCAGAAGCCCGATCATGATATTCGGCAAGGCTGTCCAAGCCCCAATTCGAGAACGTCGAGACTCTCGACATCGAAGCTAAACCCCTCAACGGCACGAGAGTTCTTCAACTCAAACCCCCAAGGTATCCATCCGCCTCGATGGGCTCGACAAGCAACAAGGAAGAATTTTAAAAATGATGGCTAAACTACTTTCGATCGTCTTCAGCAATAGGGTTGGAGAGTTCGAAGAGCAGTGGCTTTGGCAGGTGAGGGGACGCGTAAAAGCAGATCGTCTTCTGTGTCTCCATGATGATTGGGAATGTCATCTGGGAAGACGATACCCAGAGCCGTCGAAAGGTAACTCTCTGGGTCGGGAAGTCCATCATCCTTGACAGAGATATAGCATTTTAGTGACACCCCGTTAGTATCTAATCCGTGCCAATCCCCAACCTCATACCAATCTCGACAGCTTGCCCAGTATATCAAGTTTAGCGCGGCTGTGCAAGAACCCTTTACTTCCACGCCCGTTACCCCAAGTCTCAGACCCAATGTCCCGTATTGTGGGACTGGGTGACCACGCCTCTGTGGAAGGGCTCGTATGGCTTATACGTACGGCGTGATGAGCACTGGAGACCGAAGCGAAGTGCCGTGAATATCGAGAAGAAGGGTTGATATTTGGTTATGCAGGACGATTAATGGATCATCGCTCGTACAGACTAGATGGAGCGAGAAGATCCGGTTGGGGGGGGAGGGAGTTATAATTGCCCGCTGCGGCCGCTTTCCGAGGGGCTTAGTCGACAGATCTACCGTACGTATTCAAAAGGCCCTACGCTGAGGATGAATATATCAAGGGTCAGACGCTGGAAGTCATTGTGTCAATATAAAGAGCCCTACTAAAATTGCGACCAGGAGAGTTCATTCAAGGATGTGTTATGACAATATTCCAAGTAGACCTTGCTGAGATTCCAATTCTTGATATCATTATGTTTATTGTTTTGTTTGTCGTCAAGCCATTAGATGGCGACGAATGTGCACCAAAAATGATCAAAGTAAAACAGGGGTATCGATACTCAACTCAGTCCAAACGGGACCCGTCTCTCTGCGAGAGTCCCAACCATACATCATGAAGCATGTCCCCAGAGCGTAAACCGGGCACGTGTCCCAATATCCAATAATCCCTTTATCTAATACAGTTTCCCGTGCGCCATAATTCTCCCCAAGCCTTTTCCTTTTTTTGGGTTTCGTGTGCGTGTGTATGTGTATGCAGATGGTGTGCTACAAGAGGGGGAGGTCCGAGAAGGACCTTGCAAGGTATGTGGTTGTGAAGTAGAGTGGTCATCAAAGTAGGAGCCGTTAGATGACAACGGCATTGTGGCGGTCCAGCATATGTTGCATCTCCTTGAGCTGATCCTCGGAAGGATCGTCCGAGACCCAAGGACCTTTCTCCTCCTCGGTAGCGCCGAGGAAGCCCTCGGCTCGTTTCAAGGTCTGGACGTCGAGGTCTGTGACGTATGCCTTGCCGTCGGACAACTTGATGCGTACCTCATGATCAGTCGACAGCATCATGTCGTCCTTGGCCAGTCGTCGAGGACCGTCAAATACGGCCATAACACGCTTCTTCATCGTCATCTGACCTTTGTCGAACCCCCACGACGAGGGATAATCGCGACGGTTCTTACGTCCACGGTTCTTGATGGTAAGAGTCACGCCGCCGCGGGAGTGAGTCACGCCACGCGACTTCTGAACGCCATTAGGAGGGTTTCCCTTCTTCTTATTCATAGGAGACAAGCTTGTCTTGGATGAGTTGTCAACGTCATCCTCGTCGGCAGTGTCGATCTCTTCGTCCTCCGCCTCAGTGGAGGGAGTCTCCATCACTATAGGCAAGTTGTTCTTCTCAAGAGTCTGGTGAACGTCCCTGTCATTCTCAACCTCAGCCAAGCGCTTAGCGTTGATGGCCTCGGCAGGGTCTTCCTGCTGCACAATGCGCAACACGCAGTCATCCAAATGCTCGTAGAAGTCCTGGGCATTGGAGAAGGTCTGCGAGCAGGTGCTACACTTGCCAGTGGCATCAGGTGCGTAGCCGGTCAGCTTCTTGCCGGTATTGGCGCCACTGGCAGACTTCTTGCGGCTGTTCGGGGGGGTCTGCTCCACGCCGTGAACCGCAGTCAAATGCCTTTTAAAGACATCAGCGCGGTTAAACGACTTCTCCGCCGCAGACCCTGAACCCGGGCAAAACCCGCACACCATGGTACCTTTGTAATGTGTCAAAGTATGACGATTCTTGTCATACTTCCTCGCGAAGCCCTTGATGTGATACTCACACGTCTGGATTGGGCACTTTTCGGGTCGTTCCGTCTGATGCGTGAGCATGTGTGCTTTGAGGTCCTTGAAAATTTTGCCGCACTCGGGATAGGTGCATCGTTGTTTCTCCTTGCCCTCATCGCCGCTATGATACTCGCCAGGGGTAGGTGGGACAAAGTGTCCCGGACTCGGACGCCGCACATGGGTGTCGATGGGTGCGCCGTAGGGGCTGGTGGGGAACGCCGGCTGGAAACCGGCGTTGTGGAGGAACGGCGAGGAGCTGTTGGTGCGCATCATGTTCGGTTGGGGAGAGGATGATGCGACGGAAGGGGAAGCGGGATAAGGTTGGTTGGCGGCTTGATGGAAGTGACCATCATAGGACGGGATCCCCATGGGCGGTCGGTTAATCTCTGGGTGGATCAAGGATGGATCTATCAGCACAGGCGCAAGGTCAGCGATTTTTGTTGGCATCACAACAGCGTCGTGGGAAGTCTTGGGAGGATTGATGGATTCATCAATGCCTCCAGGAAGGGCACAGGCGACCGGGCTCCTTGATCTCCGATTGGCGCCGTCCTTTGCCCGTGTGTGGGACCAACGACGTGTCTCAGTTGCATGATTAACAGCCAAGAGACCATGCTGGCTTAACGAGCAAAGGGGAGGAACAGGAGCCGAGGTGTCTAGAGTATCGAGAAAACTTGAAAGAGCAGATTGAAGCGACTTACCGACAAAACCCTTGGTGTGACCAAAGTCAAAAGCAAGCTCTTCCATGCCGGGGCCAGCGAAGCTTGAATAGTCGGAGCCGGGAATGTAGTCATTGCCGACAATGCTAGGCTGAACACCCAGGGCGTTGGGTGCCCACTCTGGTACAGTGCCGAGTTGACCGTGGTTGGACTGGGGGGAACCGATGGCAGAGGAGGCCGCCGAAGGAGCTGAGGCAGTGGAGAGGCTAGACGAGGATAGTCTCATCTCACAATCATCAGCATACATACCAGGCGAGGCCTGTCCATTGAGCATGTAGCTGGGAGCATCGGTAAAGAGGGTATGCTCAAAGGTCAGAGCCGAGGGGAACACATCCTGGTTAGATCGCGAGAAGGTGTTGAAAGCATCGGCGGGGATGCTCAAGTCCATGGGCCCAGAGGAGAATACCCCATGAGGGGCATGGGCATCGGGAAATTGGGCGAAATCCTCGGTGTCGTTGGATGGTGGGGGAAACATGGCGAAGGATTGCTCTGTCAAAGATGCCATCATATACACGACGGCAGGACGAGTGCAGTCGTCGAGGCGAAGAGGCAATCGATGTCGGTGGTGCCTCTCTCACAAACAGTTTGTATATCGAGATGCGGCGGTATGCTTTCACCTTTGTCTAGGAGCACATAACCGGTCAGGCCCGCCCTCTTAGGTGCTGTCAGTGGGATCGAGGAAGCTCACCAGGACCAAGTCTCATACCACAGGAACAGGAAGGCTCGAGGTTGAGGTATCAGGCTCGGTAAGGGAGCGTCACAGAACGTCGAAAGGCTGCGGTGGTCGTCGTAGACAGGATGGATAGTTGGTTTGATCATAAACGGTTGAGCTCGCGGCCAAACGAATAAGACGGTCCGAGGAGCAGCGAGGCGTGAGTGGGTGGCCGGGCGCAGGTGAAAGAGGACGGACGATGTCTGACAAAGCCCGCTCAGTGTTGTTGTCCGTCAAGACAACCAGTGTTGAATCGCTATTAAAGAGGAAAAGGTAAAACGGCGTTTGTTGTTTGTCGATAGGGCCATGAGATCTTGGGGTCCAAGGGCCGGGGACGTCAATGTAGATATAGACCAGGCGGCTGCATCTGGGGCCTCAAGACGGATCAACCTCATTCGAGATGCTAGGGCAGAGACACTGAGGCGGCGGGCAGCGCCAGCCTCAATCGGGGACCAGGGTGTAGAGACATTTCGCTGCGAAAGTTACACACGAGAATCCGATGCCGTCGTCCACAAGCCAGTCCAGACTCGGTACCCGCGTAGAGGTCTGGGGTGTGAGATGGTGGAGGAGGGCGTGAAAGCTTCAGAGGCGTCTGGGCGTGTCACCGCCGCGCGGGCTTTTGGACCATTCACGGAGGGGTGCGACTCCGTTTGGAGACGATCTGGTGGTGGATGGGCGACGACATTCCGCCCAGGTATCGATACTTTGAACGGATGCCTCCCAGGGTGCGCAAAGACCCAGCGGGGGCGGTTTATCGCCATGGAATGGAGTCTGACGGCGCATTTGCGAGAGATTGACAGCGGAACGAGAAGCGGTGCCAGGTATCTCTACTGCGGCGAGGTACCGAATGCGGGCCAGGGGGAGACCAGGTGCTCGACCCCTGTTCGTCGATTGAATGGCATGTTCCGGCCCCAATCCCAGTCCCAGCCCAAAGTCCGGGCTGCCTCCAGGGGTCCCTGAAGGTCTCCTTGGACACCAACTTTATAGAGTACCTGGCCTAGCCGAGGAGTACCTGTGCAATGTGCTGATGAGGTCTGCGCGCCTGTCGTCAATCATCCATCCAGCAGAGCAGACCTGATCGGCCAGGTCGGTGATAGGCTGATATCTCCTTGCCTTGGTACGTAGCACACCAATATCCCGCTGCAAGATCTCCGTCAACCATCCCTCCTTTTCGCTATTTGGGGGGTCGTGGGCACCCGGCTTCTGACAGGGGCCAGCCTCTTGATTGAGGGAGGTGCTCAAGGCTGGTTGCCTTACCACATCCTCACCCCCGCTTCGCGAGAGTCGAACTGGGTTCAAACAAGAAACGGTGATCCAAAGACTGAACGCTCGCTCTGAGGCATACTCTAACGCCTCAGGCAAGTGCCTCATTGCCCCTTTTCCTGCAAGGCCCCTATCAATCGAGATGGCCGCGCAAGGAAACAGCCCAAGCTAGTTGATGTGTGCAGGGCATTGTTCGTGGCATTCTGCAGTCGCACCTGCAGCATTGACCGTGACCACGGAGTCGAGTATGTATCCAACGGCAGGGCATTGCCAGGCCTGTGGAGGCTCTGGTGCTTTAGCTTTGGGATATTTTTATTCCTCCGCCATGCGCGAATGAATCCTCGGTGGTGTCAAAGACGTACCGGTCTCATCATGGCACCGAGTTCAATAGGGCCAACCGTAGTGGGCGGCAGTCAGGGTCTAAGTCGGCTCCGAATACAGGAGCAAAGCCCGAGCTTATTCGCTCCCATCTCCCATCTCCCATCTTTCCCGTCCCCCCGTCCTCCCCATCCCCCATGTCGACAAGCATCCATGAATGTCAATAAGCTCTGCTCCTTTTCATTATCCCATCTCCTCTCCAGACTGGGGGGACACGGCCCCTCGTCAACAACGTTGCCCGCTATTCCGAAACTGGTCATTCGTATATGAAATTGCCAGGCCGTTGATCACTGATGTCAGGAACCGTGCCGGGTGTCATGCTGGATCACAGTGGGCAAGCCTGTCAACATCTCGAAGCCTCTCGCGCTTGTCCCGAACGGTGCAGCTGGGTGCCTTCGACCTCGCCATTCCCGTTCCTACCCCTAGATCAGGTAACTAAAGTGCGTTTCATCATGAATCTCTCCGCAATTGACTCCATCAGGCCAGTCAGCCTGGGTCGCAGAACTTCTATGGAACAATCGCGCAGGTCTCGACGTTCTCATGCAGCATCTCCCCTCCACATGGCGTCGGCTCAAGAAGGCGGACAAAAGAGTCGCATTGCTGCTTCAACAGTACTGTGGGGGCCAAGTGGAATGTCTTTCATTGCAAAAATGTATTTGTGGTCCGCCCTCATTCTCTTCCCCCCCGTCGCACGTTGCAGGTACCCAAATTTTGAAGATCAACCCAAGATGCTGATCCGTGTGGCACGAGTAAATCAACCGGGGGCTTGACGGTACGAGACTATGTCGGATATTCGACAAGCCAGACTGAAAAGTCTGTTGTGTCCCACCTCACATGGTGCCGTATCTGCAAGCTTGAGTATTAGATCCGCCCCTCTGGCCTGCCTCAAGGCACAAGAATAGGCGCCTTGAGCGTTTTGGTGGGATCAAGGCTGATTATGAAGACGGAAATATTATCGTCGCACTGGAATCCCAGAGGGACGCCTCGCCGCTTGCCAGCGGATCCAAAGCATTGTAGTGTCGGGTGTCACGCGGTTCACACCAGATTCTCCAGGTTAGCAACGCAGCACAAGCGATGCGCTTGAACTGAATCTCGAGCCTCATTAACGCCCTCCTCCAACCAAGTACCGGTATTATTGTGCGGCAGTCTGCAGCCGAAAGGAGACTAAACTGAGGTGCGTCGAGTATTGCAGCCGAAGTGGGAATAGTGACGGCTAAGCCCTCCCTGCTGTGCAACATGATTGGATGTAAACCGACCTTCAGCCGATGCAGAGTCGCTCGGCGGGCAGAAATAGTCAAAATTTATAAAAAGAAGCGACCAGAGGCGGTGCAGGTGTAACCTCGGACTGGGGTGGCCAGCCCAGTTGCCAAGAATGTGACAAGATCAAGAGAAATGCGGAGGACGACGGATGGTAGCGGCACGAGGGAGGATTGAAATCTGCCAACCAGCGCAATATTGACGCCATCTTGCTGAAGGTCGATGGAGCGGTTTCTGCTTCTGGGACCGATGCCCGTGTCGGCGGTACCGTGGCGCTGAGAACACCCCCACCGGCCTGGTGGATTGTTCGAGTTGATTAATTGAGTGCATCGTTTCTCCTTGCGGCCCCCAAAGCGGTATCGAGATTAGGATCAATCCCGTCCTTGGGTTGCAGTACTCAGAACAATCCATGTCCTCGTCACGGGCGCCTTCACGGCTTCCCCGCGTGGTGTCGATCAATCCTTGGCAGCGGATTGCCTAACGTCATGGGCAAGGCCAGGAGCCTGGAGGCGAGCAACACCAATGTGACGGCGGAAATCAGCGAACAGGAACCAGACGAATCCCCAGAATACCAAGCGCGAAGGGGGGTGGTGAAATGGTGATTGGCAGATTTGGCGGAGGAAAACGAACATGCCACGCACCGCCCGCCAAACCATTGGCCAGTGGTCGGCAACGGCGTCGATGCCACTATGGGAAGTGCCTAAGGCACTCAGGCTACCCAGGTACCTAGGGTACTGCACCCCAAATGATTGAGCCCAGTGACTGCCGGGGGTCTCTTGCTCTCGTTATCTTTTTCTTTTCTTTTTCCCGCTCTTTCCATTCCCTTCCTATCTGCCGCAAGATTAAACCGCCATTTCCGATTAAGTAATCGTTTACTTTGACCGACTCCCGGTCCAGGTCATGGGTCTGTTCCTAGCATTCAGCACAGATATCAATCGGTGCAGGGCTTCGTTGTACAACGACGACAAAGTCCGAAACCCCTGCTAGATCATCGACCGGCCTCCACGCGGTCCGGGTGTGGATTAATCATCATTGCACCCCAAACCCCCTCGACACTAGTCAATTCCGATGCTGGTATCCAATCATTTTGCGTATCATTCAGACAGGGATCGGCCATCCCTGTTGCGCTCTGAACCCCCTGCTGCTCCGGTTGTGACGCGAGGAAAATGCTACGGTAGGAGAGACAAGCAGTTTTACCTAATACCTCTGAGCGGAGTTTTGTCGCCTGTAATTAGGGACACAGATTGGGCCGTGCTGACAGCCAGGGGAGATGCCCTTTCCAAATTCTCGGGTCTCTTGGACCCTATGATTTAGTCGCGACCCCGAAGGCCACTTCGATGAGGCATCGGAGGCGGTCATCTGTCCGTAAGCCGCATCGGCGAGCCCCATCATGAGTGCTGCGAAGAAGACGCCCGACCGAACGCTATGACCCAACCCGGTTGGATCGCCGACATGATGACGGCTGAAGGCCGGCGAGGGAATACAAATGGCACCACCTGCAGCATGCGGTAAGGCGGAGCATATGCTGGACGAGGCAAACGCAATGGCTGCCGCGCTCGACGTACCAGAGGCCCTCGTCGCGGCACACTGCTTAATGACAGACTCAGCCCTACGAAGCGCGCTGCGTACTGGGGAGCAGTGTGTGGCATTGTAATACGGGAGAAACTCGGCGGCCCTCCAGCAATCGAACGATAAACGGGGGGCCCGTCTGACTGGATACTTCACCCATGCCTCTTCGGCAATCATCTAGTGCCCGCTCAACCGTTGCACGCTGACGCTGTCAGGTATCCAGCAGCCTGGTTACCTGTTCCGGTGCAGAGCCCTTGATTGGAATGCCGTGCGCTGGGCGGCGGCTATTGAAGATAGGGGCACAAGCCTGTCACTCGCGGTACCACCTTAACGACGCCGCCCGACGACCATATACCCTCATCACACTTCGGCTACGATATCCCAACAATAGTATTCGGTGGGATTCTGGCCTGGAACTCATTTGCGCCCGTTCTTCATTTGGCGAATGCGATCAGCCTTGGCCAGTGAATGATCCAGATTGTGCCTCTCCCCCGCCCCCGACCCAAAGACTTGAGCCAGCGCATGGGCGTCGGAGATCCGCCTTGCCGCCACTCGTTCATTTCCTAGCCACAGTTGACGAATTGACAGGTTAAAGCTATCACCATTACAGTTAGGGGAAAGGCAGAATGTCATCACAAGCCAGGTCCGAGAGTTGAGTCTGTGGGAGGCTCAAGAGGGCCACGACGCTTTCGTCTTCCATGTGATTGATGTCCGAGTAATAAGCCAGTATGCTTGTCTCTCCCTTTCCGACACAGGAAAGCATTGGCCAGACAATCAATCTCCAGACAACCTGGCCCACGGAAACGCCCGTGCCAGATCAAGCATACCGGGGTCGCTTGTGCTTCAATTGATGTCACCACTATTCGACGGATTTGATTACGCAGCCATCCACTGGAAGCTCGCGGTATGACACACATGTAGACCCCAGCACGACAACCCGAATAACCTTCACCAAATATTCGGCACCGTAGGTGTTGCTGGCCGTTGGCGTGAAACGACGGGAGGCCGGCAGCGCTAGGTTGTGGCTGATGACGCTAGAGATGAAGGTGACAGTCAAAACTGGGCTTCGGTATAGGGCTGAGCACGGACACCAACTCCCTTAGAAGGGGGGGGCGTCTAAGCTCCTTAGATACGTGTACAAGGAGAATTGCACCTCACTCTATCCTTAGTCTGCGCCTTACGTGCGTAGCACCTCTGGCACGGTCCTCGCTTCCCAAACTCTAAGGCTTGAAGGAGGGAAGGATGAGGCTTTGGACGGGAGTGTGCAGGTCAGTCCTATCATCTCTCCCTCTGGGCCCAAGAGAGGGATTCCTATCCGGCATTGAGCAACCAGGTGCATGGATCCTTCATGACAGCCCCCAATCTGTCTGTCGATCCAGCTTCCCCTATCGCGACCCTGATCAACAAGACTCAATTACCCGACAAAACACTTAATACACGAGCATGAGGCAATTCCATGTCCCCCAAGAGCGGTAATCTGTGCGATGGTCGCCTTAGGTGTCAGCGTCGAGCCGTTGACTGCTCGCCGTAGCCGCCGCCTTGGCCGTTACCCACTCGCTAACTGGCCCAATCAGCAGTCGAAAACGGCTCGGAAGGGATCCCGCTCCATGCTGCGCACTAACCCTAAATGGTAGTAATCAAGCTCCTTCTTCGACCTTTACGGATTAGGTCATCTGACTGTGATGTCCGACTGAAATCAGAGCCGGCATGCATCTGTCGGCTTTAACACACAAACCTTGTCCGACATCCTTCCAAGTCCGTTGCCAATGTCCAACCTATCGAAATGTCACCTTAAGTCAACGGTATGGCTAGGAAAAGCAAGCAGAGCAAGGCAAAGCGCAGGAGAGACAAAAGCAAAGTTAATATCTGCACCGGCCTAAGGTCCGCTGATACAATCCAATGCATCCCTAGACTCCGTCTGAGCAGGCGATGCGACGCTCCGCGTCCCCCCGACGGACGCATTCCAGAGTCGACACTTGGAGCGATGCATCTCTTGCTTCGGAGCTTGGACGAAGTTGGACTCTGCCGGTAGCTTCTGGCACCATATCCACCCCGTGCGGGTTTTCCTCATGGGAAGCAATCAATAAGGTTGTGAAGCTTGATCGGCGTCGCCGATACGTCTTCCACAATCTGACCCCAGTGCCGCCCGTGACCGCCACAATTTCCCGAAACGAATGGCCCGAGTCCTGGTTTGCAAGTCTCAGAATCCGTCTTGACCACAGTCGCCGGTGCCATCCCCGTCAGTCTGGCGACAATTGCGCGGTCGGCATCATGACCGCATCACAAGCATCACACACCTCCCGACCGCCCTCTGTCCCGCCGAAGCCCCTTGTGGCCTCCCTTCTTGGCTTTACGGACGGCGGACCGGCGTTGTCGATCCACTCCACCCTTAAAATAGCCGAGACAAAATGACAGCGATGAGTGTCAACGTCCACATGGACATCAGAGTCAGAGGAGGAAGCAAAGATGCCGCTCTCCGGTTCTGCACAGCGACCTTAGTCTCCAGAAATCAGGCCACTACTGCCTGCATGTCGAGCCTACCGGACCATCGTGGTAGGTGTATCAAGGAGTTACTGAACCATGCTTTCGTGCCGCTGGTCCACTTTGGTTACGCGAATGCTTGAATAACCACAACCTCGCTTTGGCAATTTTTCCATCCAGCAGAACACATGGAGGAACGTCAATGAATCTGTCTCTGCTCCGGTCCAGAGGGCATTCAGACATGTCGATAAAAGCGTCATCGACGCGAATCGTCTTTCACTCAGTACCCCACTGCATCACAAAACAAACAATTGTGCCCCAGAATTGCTTATTGCACAAAGCGATATGCTAACTTGCAATACCAACAGCGTGGGCTGCCTTGATCGAGGCTGACAGGATTTTGGGATGCTATCCCCACACTCAACGCCTGCCTGCAGGATTCTAAGCCAATCTAGGCTCACCGAAGGGCCGCAACCCATTCATCCCACTCGTCCCCAACACCCAACACCATGTTCGAAGAGACCGGGAAAATCTCTATGAAGAGGACTACAGCACTCAAACGCGGATTCCAGCAGCCAATGCATCCTCAAGTCGTCATTTAGATCAAGCTAACAATATGATTCTATCAAGCCATCGGCCTTGTCTCCAACACTTTCATAACCAGTCAAAGGGTCTCTCGTATGTAGCATGAAGAAGTTCCACCTGTTCACAGAGGGCCAGAAACCTCAGATGTCCATATAAAAGCGCTAAGAGTTTTGTTTCCAAAATCGCCTCATGGACTTCCCTTGTTGATCTAGATTTCATCCCTGAGCGGGGAGAGAACCGGAAATCCTCAACAACTGAAAGGAAGTGGATCGCGTATTTTGGACAGCTCACGAAGCAGGGTATCCGAAGCACGAAGCACAAAGCACATGGGGGACTGATCAAAAAGCCGTACGGATTATCGCACTTAGCGTGGGAGATCACCACCTGAGTCGGAAGTTTCAAGTTTACATTGAACACGGACCTTAATACGGAACGGGCGCGGACGGGCTAGGCATGGCCAAGGTTGGCATTGTTAGCCCTATGAAGCGGTCCTGGGAAGTAGGGTGCTGGATCGGCCGCCTTCGAGCACTGGTCGCGATATCACAGCTGTACACGACAACAGGGCCAGGAACTTGGACGCCACAAAGGCAAACGTGTCAAGGTCAAGGGTTCGAGCGCCAGAAGATTGACCAGATCGACTAAACGATTCACCGGAGCCCAGGAAGCTGTACTTGCATGCTCAGGCAGAAGCAGACCCCTGCCCCTTAGCTCTCCATTGCAGCACCCATGGACCTAAGCTTTTCTCGAGTGTCAACGCGCGTCCCGAAGAATCGGCCCCTTGTCCTCTGCGTCCGCCCCCCCAAAGCGCAGGGTCTAGGCATATCGCTACACAGGACAGGACAGCCTTGCAATATTGAAGGAGCCATGATCAAATTCTAGTCTCATTCGTGAGGGCAAAGACCACTTTAACGGTCCCCCCTCCAAACGCCACTAGTTTTGTCGTGGGGTTGGGGGGTCTAGAACGCCTGGTCTCGAGGTGGTGATGGTATTCTCTGCCGAGCTCTCTGCACATGCATCCGGGCAGCGTCACCGTGCCCAGCGGCTATTCTGTCAGATGCCAATTCCTTCTCCCAGGAATCCGGAGCCGCGACGTGAGTGCTATCATTGCGGCACATGGGTCTCTCCGATACAGCGCTACCGATTCTACGCATCATGCTCGTGGGAGAAAGGATGCGATTCTGGTGTATGCACATCATGGGCAGGGAGCGCGCCATCAACAGCCACAACCAAGCCGCCGGATGCCGTGGGTTAAGGTTTGTGCCATGGGGTAGCCTCTCATTGATGACTTGGGTGTTGCTTCTGAGGTGTGGACCGACCGCTAGTCGCAATCCGCAAACCCACACCGGAAGACACCCCAGGGCACGCTGGAGGAGACATAACCGGTAGATGATGGGCGGTCTCATACCTTGTCTTTGCATCTCTAGCCTGCATGTCTCACTCGACATGGCAAACGAAACTCCGGTACGCAACGGAAATAGTGATAGCGCCTTGTTTAGATGCCGCTTTACCTTGTCCCCACCCTCGTCCACCGTCTCTTCCTTCAGGATGGGAATGCTTTCAAGTTTGCGCCTAGCTCGCGGAGGAAACCTTACGACCGCATCGGTTCCATGAGAACTTACGATTCAACTACTGCAGAGCAGCTGCAGCTCGTGAACGTGGAGAGCTACTTCGACAATTCGCAGATACGACGCCAATGGGTCATCCGTTGGCATGCTACCGTCCTTTGACTCAACAGACTTCTGAGGCGTCTTCGACGTGTCCAAGGAAGGGAACACGTCCCGCGGATGTAGAGACAAGGCGATGGAATGCATACCACTCAGGGTACGAAGCACGTCCTCTCTCAACGGCGGCGGCTCAAGGAACCAAGCAGGGGCGTGTTCAGAGTTAAAAAAGAAACACGCAATGGTTTTACCTATAGGGTAAAGGTTGTATCGTCGCCAGAGTCCTGAGGGACCCGACACAATGGGTGATACGCACCAAGCCGCTTGAAGCTCCCCTGCTCATGAGCGCCCAGGCGGGCACGAAGTTCTGTGGGCGCGACCTTAAGTTGGCCCTTAACGCTCGGCCACGTGTAGCAGCCAGTCGACCAGGAACGGAGACAAGATCAATAGCGCCGTTTCCCGGACTTTGCGGGATGTCATGTTTCCCCATTTGGCCGGGTTGGTTGAGTATGTCAACAAGTTGAGGTGTGACAAAACTCGGAGGGTGGTATAGCCGAGATTATTGCTGCAGCTCTGAATCTTGTCTGGGCCTGGTATTCGGACCCGTCCTCCAATCTCTCACGAGATGTTGTCTCTACCCACCTTTACCTTACCCGTCTTGGGAGCGGGGAATGTATCCCAACGGCAGTGGCCATCTACATCTGGAAGTAAGCATGGCTCACAACTCAAAAGGAGGGTGTAGCGCTTCAGACTTCAGCAAGCCACGGATCCTAAATGATCCCTGCATAAGCGGGCTTGTTGGAGCAAGCAGCCTAGGCGGGCCCTGAGAGTTTCCCCACCGCCAGGCTTTCTCCCACCATCATGAATGCCCGTCCGTCAGACTCTCCATCCATGAAGCCGCGACGGATTTGCGCAAGGGGAGCCTGAGTTTCGAATTACATAGCATGATGCTCCAGGGAGCTTTGGCAGGGGACCTGGATGTGAAGGGATCGTCATCTCGGATGCGATGGAACCCGTTCGCTTATGGTTCCCGACCGGACTGTTTCCGCAGCCCACAGAGAATTGATGATTTAATGAGGTGGGATCGGCGTAGATTGAGGTTCCATCCAACTTAACTGGGCATCTGATGATGACGAGACGTGACTAATTTGGAGGCAGGAGGATCAGAACGGAACGATAGACTCATGTGCCAGCTCGACGAATCGAAGCAGCAGTTGACTCAAAGCTTCGACTTGCTACCTGGCCAGGTTGCAGTTCAGCCGACCACTAGCCAGCCATGTCTGGCTTTCCATAGTTGACACGGGACATCCAACGGAGTCGAGCGAGCGGTGGTTTCGTTCCGACATGGGCGTTTTCTTTACGATCCGGAGGCTCTAGTCGACATCAACCTTTCTCGAGATGTTGGGCCCCCCTGTAACACCAGGATCGAAATCCTTGGATGAATAGGCGATGGCGGGCCTCGAATTCGCGGCAGAGGGCGGCGGCGTTGGCTAAGTTGGCGACCGTCGGCCCCTGGGCCCTGGTCCGCGGTTCCCAAGCAGAGAATTAACCAACGAGCCGTGTAAGCCACACCCTTAACCTTTCTGCAAGCAAATCTGGGCGACAGCGGCAGGCCTCTTGGCGCTAGGATCTCTCGCTTTGCACCCCGGTCTTGCCGCAGGGGCCCTGTGACTGGAGCCGAAGATCAGCGCGAGCTCGCCTAATCGCGGAAAACATTCCGCTCCTGAGTTGAGGCTCCGAGCCTTGACAATGTTTGTGGGTATCGTTCCAGGACCCTTGTTTCTTCCGTTGCCGGTGACTGATTATCAACCCCCGGGGATAGCAACGTATTAGTCACAAAGAAAAGAGGACGGAGTCATTGGAAACAGGCAGAGGGAATAAGGATGTACAATTTGCTCCCGTCATCGAGCCAATCGCGCGACCCAGTGACGAATCGAAGAGTGCCAAGATATTGAGCGAGAACAGCCTACGTTCTGGGGTATGAGACTAGCGATGAGCGCAAAGAAGTCTCGGCTTGCGTGAGAATGCTGGTATCGCTGAGGGCGTATCCGTACATCAACCTCGCCATGAATCCAAGGTCCTCACACCAGACCGGTCCATCTGATCCATGGCTCTTGCCGTACATGCTATGAAAGAAGCCCTCTCCTCGTTCCAAGTCTTGTTATGTTCTTACGTCTCCCAGAGGTTGTGTCGCCCGTGCCCAATTCAAGGTCATGGAAATTACCGGTCATCAGACGAACAATCACGCACACTCTCGACGAAAGCCGTTATGGTCTGCACTCTGCAAATGCTACACAAAAACGAGCCTGAATGGGCCACAGCTGGAAGCATATGTGATACGGAGGCTTATAACAGCCGTTCTGTCGTTGGTATTAACTGCAATCAATTGGACGCTTGCCGATTCTGATAACCCACATCGGTAAAAGGTCGGCGGCTCAACAGCCACGGTTGCGCCCATTTAGCTAAGCATCACGTGCCTCAACTCTGCACCGCCCCTGCGTCATGGCAAGTGGCCACTACTCCATAACGTGGCATCAAGCTTCCGCAACGGCAACAGCATACATACGTATCGCGAATTCGACAATGGCGATGTAGGCGTGGACAAACCACTCGTGTATTCAAGACTACATAGTATCGTTGCCTCATGCCTAAGATGCGGCTTGGCTGGTACGCTGGGGTACGTCGATCAATAGTGGGAGCTTGAGCTCAGCTTCCCCGAAGCTCCGTGATAGCATCGGAACCCCAACTGACAGCCACATCTAGGTGTCGACGGCCCTCGCGGGCTCCGTCGTGCTCTCTGCATTCTATCAGCGGGCCAATTTCTATTCGGCAATGGTCTACCTTGCCCAGAGCAACTTCTGTTTATTGGTATGTGTCAGATATCCGAGCTACTCCCCCAACCTCACTTGCTGATGGAAGGCGACAGGTCCTGGTGAACTTTACCTTGATACTCTATAGCAGTTTCGTATATGGGCTTAGTCGAGTATTCTTCGGGCCTCTCCGTGCCATCGAGGTCGAACAGTTGACCGAACGAGCCTGGTTCGCCATCACGGAAACATGCCTGGCCATGACCATCTTTCGAGAGGAGATCGGAGCCTGGTTTCTTGTCATGTTCGCGGCGTTAGTGACGGGAAAGGTCTGGGGCTGGGTTGGCGATGGACGAGTCGAGATCTTTGAGCAACAACCAACCGCGAACCCCCGGCTCTTCCACATCCGCCTGATTGTCTCACTCTCGCTGAGTTTCATCTACGACATATACATCCTCCGATATACCATCAATACAGTGATTCAGCAGGCACGTCCCAACATGATGGTCATGTTTCTGTTTGAGTTTGCCTTGCTGGCCACGAGCTCTTGGCGCACTGGCGCTCGATATGCACTCTCAATTACGGAACAGAATATTCAGGAGGCGCAGAAGCGGAAGCGTATAGAAGAGCGGAGGCAGCAGGTCAGAGACGAGCGAGAAGCCATCATTAGGCAGCGGGAGGCCGCTGCGGCGGCTGGGGAGGATGTTTCCGAAGGTCCGCTGCCGAACGAAGATGACATCGACGAGATGGATGTTGAAGTTCCCGGATGGTCATCAAAGGGTGAATGGGTTTTGTGGCTTGACCTCGTCACTGGTGAGTGTCCTTTTGTCTTTGCGGTCGCGCACTGCTGACAGCAATAGATATGATCAAGCTTGGTATCTACGTCGCCTTTTTCGCCATGCTTCTTACGTTCTACGGCCTCCCTATCCATATTATGAGGGACTTGTTCATGACGTCTCGTGATTTCGTGAAGCGTCTGAACGCCCTCCTCCGTTATCGACGAGCCATTCAGGAAATGAACCGCTACCCCGATGCAACGCAGGAGGACCTATCGAGGGAGGACACATGCATCATCTGCCGGGAGGAGATGAGGCCCTGGGAGCCAGGCGCCAATGCTGACGCCATCGATAGATTCCGTCCCAAGAAGCTACCATGCGGACATATCCTGCATCTCGGCTGTCTCAAGAGCTGGCTCGAACGTCAACAAGTGTGTCCGACTTGCCGAAGCCCTGTCGCCATCGAAAATGCCCGTGATGGTCAACATCTCGCTGCTGGTATCCCAGTTGAAATCAGGGCGGTCAGACCTCCTCAAGGCCAACAACAGCCACCCGCAAATGGACAGGATGCTCCAGGCCGAGGTCAACAGGGTGATGTGGGGCAAGGACCTGAACAACCACGGCGTGGGCCCAGGATGTTTAACTTGGGTCCCATTAGATTTGGATTCGGTGCTAATAATCAGCAAGTTCGAGAACTGGCTCAGCAGTTTGGGCTTCCAGGAGGTGCCATTAACCAGAGACAACCACCGGCTGGTCCACCGGTGGCTCCTCCGGGTGCACCTCCCGCCGCTCAACCAACTTGGACGAGAGTTGCTCCTGGAAGAGCAGATGTACCACCTGCAGCTCAGCTCATTGGCAATTCTGCTGGCGACAACATGCAAACTATTGGAAATCTGCTCCAACAAGCAAACCAGATGATTCAACGAGAAGCTCAAGCTCTTCAGACCACACAACTAGAATTGCAGACCCTTCATCTTTTGACAGCAGAAGTTAATCGCCTACGTCAACGGCAACAGCAACAAGATCACATACAGCAGCCTATTGGGGGACAACCGGCGGTTTCCCCTAACATACCGTTCCCGCCTCCTCCACCAATTCCGCAATTCCATTTCCAAACGCCACCTCAAATAGTAACTCAGATGCCGGGCTTTCCGGGATTTCCTCCTGGTCCTTCCCGGAATCAGAGCCCTATGATGACTCGGCATAGCGCTTCTAGTCATGCAAGCGCTATTCCAGCGGGAAGTGCTGAGCTTCCTGACGGCGTTGTGCTCCCCCCTGGCTGGTCTTTGTTGCCCCTCCAAAGAGTTGATGGCAACCAGCCTTCAACACATAACTCAACACAACCTTCACCTCAAACCGAATCCCAGGCCGCCAACATCGGATCCAACACCGGAATCCAGCCTAACCCACCTACGACTCAGCAGCCCAACGCTAATAGCAGTAGCACTCACGAAGCTCGAGCGATGGATGACCGCTCTTCCGTGTCACAAGTTGAGGCAGTACCGACCCCTTCTACTGAGAGACTTCGCGTCGCTCAGGCAGCTGAACATCCTACTGTCGTGGCTCCGAGCCCAAGAATGCCAAATTGGGGTGGGTCAGCTCAGCTTTTTGGCAGCAGTTCTCGTTCAGATCAAGGAGACTCTGCTTCACAGAGCGAAACACATTTGGAGGCAACTCAAGATCATCATGGCACCCATGATTCGGCTTTGCCATCAGAACCAGCAACTGCGTCAAGAACGTCGGTTCGAATGAAGGAAGAAGATGACGAAGATGAAGAAGAGAGCGAAGTAAGCAGTGATTCAAGCAACCCTGACGGAAACGAGGCCACAAACAAGGGAAAAGGCAAGGCTGTTACAGTCGAAGACGCCAACGGTGAGGATGAGGATGAGGACGAAGACAGCAGCGATTAAGATGCCACAAAAGGAGCGTGTGTTTTTCACCTGGTTTTGCTTTTGTGTGGCATATCCACCTTCGGGAAGGTTTCATACCCAACTTCACGAAGAATTCGAGCGGGCGGCCTGCTTGACGGCGTTTTAGGGGAGGTTTCGTTTAGCCTCGCCAGTTGTATTTGGACAGCATCAAAAAAGAGTCTCGAGCACTACTGCTTTTTTAGATTACACGTATGCGGGCTGGTTTACTTGTGTGTCACGCCACGTAGGCTTCCGCGATGAAAAATCATTGACGGTAGAAGCTATGTCCAATTTCCATAAATACACTGCCTTCGTCCTGATCTGATCCGACCCTTCCATCGTAGTAATACAAAGAAATCCTCCAACGGGTTAACGTCTCTTCCTCCGACTAAAGACGAAGCAAGGAAAAAGAAGACGGCGACGATGAGAATAAGAAAGAATGGAATAGGCAAAGATACTTGCACGCCTCGGGGGGAACAGGAGGTATGATGATCGCGAAAGTGAATGCTCGCAGATACATGCCAAATTCGTCAAAACATGACTTTTCCTTCTTCTTCTGCTTCCTCCTCCATCTGCCTGAGTGCTTGAAGATCACTTCGGTAGTGGATACAACTAACGAAGCAGTAACAAAAGGGAATACAATACAACAACAAGGAAAATATACGTCGAATGCCATGCAATGCCTCGCAATGCCTCAGAAACCCGACTCAGAACACCACATCCATACCCCATGGATAGACTTATAGGACCCATTATTAACTCCCTCTCCCGTCGTTCGACTGGAGTAACCTTCTCCTTGTTAGTTGAGCCATCCGGAAGACAAACCAATCGAGATTGCCCTCTTCCTATGTGTCGAGCACATCCCTATCTTCGTCAGTCGGCGGCATGGGTGTCTCTTGCTGTAGGACGTCCTCGCCTCGCTCCCACGCGGTGCCCGGGCCAGTGTAGCTTGGTTTGAGGATCGGGCGCGGATGAAGAGTCGTCGTGGAATCCATGCTATCACCTCCCATATTGCGCAAGATGCTGGTTGTCGCCTTGCCTTTCACCGGCTGCGGACTGAGCACTCCAGGGACGGACTGCGCAACATGAGTAGTTGATCTCGCATCTTCTGACCCAAAGGGAAGTGGGCGCGAAGGGATTTCGCGACTCACACCCGACGACTCCTCTCTCTCATCACACCTAAGCTTCCGCAAGAGTTCATCAGAATGTTGCTTAGCCAGCATCTGAAGCTGTACCATCGGGTCCTTTGCGCTCAGAACCATGTCAGCCAACTCGCACAGGCAGGCTGCAGGCCCCCAACGCCTTCCGTGCACACATACCCAGTCAGTCTGCTCTGGGACACCCTCCGCTGCTGGCAGTTTCCCCTCACCGTGTTCGGTATCATCACCTCTCCAGAACGTGGGTCGAGTTCGGATCGGTGCCGGGGTAACTGGTAAACTGGGCCGCTCCAACTCACTAGGAAAGTCGGTCAGCCTGAAGCCGCGCTGACGACCCATTTTGTCTCCCACTCCGATATTGGATGGGCTCTTAGCCCCAGACAGCCCGATTTTCTCCTGACTTTTCACACGGCGGTGCCAAGGAAGTCCTTCAACGTAGCGCTCAATCTCTGGCATTTCATCCCAGGCATTGATACGCGTGAAAGAAGTCCATGGGTCCGCCGGGGTGATTTTCAGGGTGGGTGTTGCTGGGGTTGACGGTTCACTCTGTACTTCAGCCGTAGATGAATCCACAGTGACCGAACCTTCATCCGTAGGCTCAGCGGTCGAGGGTTCCTCAGGCACGGACGCCGGCGGCTGCTCTGGCCGCTCTTCAGCAAAATATCTCGATGGTTTAGGCTGATTAGCTTCCCACGGGAAAAGCGCTCTGGGCGGCTGAGCCCGCGGAGCTGGGCGCTCCTTTGGAACCTCGTACCACATGTTCCTGGGAGGGCTTGGATACCGCTCGGGGGGCACAAAATGTGCCGTATCACGAGACATTTCATAGTGGGTTGAAGGGAAGTTTAACGCTTCGGGCTTCGAATCGGCCGGAGGAGGTTGTCTTTTTGATCGGGTCAGCAAGATTGATGCAGGTTGGCTGTTAAGGAGGTAAGTCTCACCTTTGAGCGTCCCAATTATTCATCAGTATTGGGGGCGGCTCATGCTTCTGCTCTGCGGGGGGAGCACCTCCGTCGTGAGAATGTTCAGGAACCTGTTGCGCTGATCGAGCCTCAGCTTGCGTCCCCGAGGTATGGCTAACAGCAGCACTAGAAGGAACGAAATGCGAATGCGAAACATGTGTAGCGGAGGATGGATTTGAAGTCCCAACTTGGGCATCCTGGTGGTGTTGATGGTGGTGTTCATGACAAGGTTCACGATGGTGCTCATGATGATGATGCTCATGATGATGCTCCTGGTAATGGTATTGATGGTCTTGATGGTGATGATGCTCAGGTTGCTCATCATGGAGAGCAGGCGAGTGATGATGGTGTTGAGGGGTCGACTGCGAACCCAGGTGTGAGGAGAATGGCGGCGGCGGCGGAGGATGATGATTGCCTGCGGTGTATGCAGGATCGTTATTACCCTGGTGGTGATGATGCTCACCGAAACTTGGCTCTTGTTCAGTGGTAGTCTGGGGCTGGAATTCCCCCTTGGTAAAGTATTGGACGTATTCGGAGACTGGGGCCTTCCCTTCAGGGCCCTTTTCTTCTCTCTTTTCCTTTTCACGTGGTGTTAGCAGCGGATGTAGCAAACACTCGGGGATCACGCCTGGATGACAAACCTTGGCTCGGAAGTGACGATCGTATACAGCCCACCACCTTCCAACCATCTCATCGTAAGGTGAATTGCCATGGCTTGTGCTGCGTCCACTGAACCATGGCTTTTCGGGACCGATGAAGTGTACCAAGTTTATGCTGGACTGGAAATGTCGGTATGCAGGGAGGTACTGGTAGTGGGCGGATGGCGTGACATTGTAGGTGAAGCTCAGGCGCTTGTAACTGTCGCGGAAGTGCATGTTTATAAGACCCTGGTCGGCGCCGTCAAAGGAGATGCCTCTCTCAGCCATGGCCATCATGGCATAATAGTCGCCCATGTTGGGTGTCAGTACCATGACGCCGGTGTTGAAGAGGTCAGGCCATCCGATATCCGGAGCGGCGGCGAAGGGATCGGATATCTCGAACAGCTCATCTGGAGCTCGATAGGCGAGAACATCGGCGTCGATGTATACAATTTTTGAGAATTCCGTGAATTTCCACAGATTGATCTTGGTGAAGGCTGAATGGAGATCGGCGCGGTTCATGAGGTACAAGTTGGCGGGGTGGGAGTTTTGTATCCGTGGCACAGAGAAGACATAGTCGTATACGGCCTGCGCGCAAAGAGCGATTGGTTGATTAGCGGCTCAATTTCTCCAGACATGAACGAGATAAAGATTTCCTACCTTGAGCTGGGTAACGGTCTCTGCCGATACGGAATCGAGTGTGACCAGAACGGCCAGTTTCTTGGTGGTTCGGGCATCTCGGAGGGAATGGGCAAGAACAAGAGCACCTGTCGGAGCTGTTAGTGAACGGCTCGAGGTCAATTGAGAGGCATTGGCATACCTGGAAGATAGGTGTCATTCAAAAGAAGCTACAGGCAAAGCAGAAAAGCTCGTTAGTCGACCGTGTACGCGTTGGGGAGCGCGGGAAAAACGAACCGTCGCATAGACATGGTCCCCGCCTTGCGCAGCCATCGCGGGATGCGAGTCGAGCCAAGAGTCGATAGAGCAACGAGACGAGGACGGAAGAAAATCCAAGCCCAAGTAGGAGAAACGAATGGTTAGCAACCCATGAGGAACTGGCGCAGGAGGTTTGGAAGGGAGAGAAGACGAGTGTCAGTCGTCTGGGTTGTGGGTTGACTTGGAGGGAAAGAAAGGTAGGTAGGAAAAACGTGGGTTGTGACGAGATAGCGGAATGGGTGATATGATGGAGTCGTCGGTCGATGGAAGCCGCTGAAGCTTGGACTTGTCAAGGTAACCTTAGTGCTTTGGAGGGAGGGATGCAGCTGCCCAGGTTCAGCACACTGGCATGGACGTCAGCTCTCCCCTGTAATTTACCCAAGCTCCAGTGGAGAACTGCAAGGCTTGGGGGGGTCAGATTACCTACCGTTGAGATAGATACCTGGGAACCTTGTGGGCTCTGAGCGTTGGGGGGAGTGCTCTGTTGGGCTGAGAACTAAGACGAGCTGTAGTTGTTGC
>JAMYIC010000257.1:0-11577 GCA_024112705.1 Microcera coccophila | reverse complement strand
AAAAAAAAAAGCAGTGACATACCCTAGAAGCCTCGAAGGTAGATACTTCTCAGTGCTGTATTCCTCTTTTTCATCCAACGGCAACTTGAATACCGATTTACCAACGACAGCAAGCTCTTCAGCAAGCTTTAAAATTCCGCATGTCGACGGATGGCGAAAATCAAGATAAAAGAAGCCATTTGTTTTGCAAGAAGACAGGAGATCGTTGATGGCATCGGCCTGACCGGCAAGCAACCCAGCCAACGACACCGATGTAAGATTTGCGGTCTTTGTTGTTTCCACAGTCATAGTCTCCGGTAACAGGCTTTTTAGGCAAAGTTGAATGATCTGGATTGAAGTTTTTGGCGAGAAATATTCCCCTTGAAATACTTTTCACTTTCAGTATTCTCTCATACCTTCTCTATGACAGAGCAAGTCCCTTCTACCACGCTTTGTCACCCTCCTTGATGCATCACTGACTATCATTTGCATGTCATCTTACTAGTTTCCAGGATGTGTACATGGTTTAGCCCAAAGCCGTCCCAAGGCGACGCAATGCCGTCCATGATAGCGTTCTCGCAGGACCAGAGTCCGACCCCGCTGCATACCCAAGTACATCAAATATAATAGTCCCTTGTAGGAAGCTGGTCAGCGGTCAAAGCATCCCTAGCGCCGCTCTCTTCTCCTTCTTCCTGCATCCTCGGAAAAAGGCTAGTTTTGGGGCAAGCTATCTGTCACCGAGCTCGTTAGATTGGGTTCATTCCAGTGCAGTGCGAGATCCGTATTAATACATATATACGAGCGTGTTCGCAATTTAGGATCAACATCAAGCACATCCATCGGCAGATAATATCACTCACGACAAAATGAAAACCATCAATACAAAGGACTATAATGCTCTGAGCTTAGCCCAGCCGACTAATTTCAAGTCGATGCTAAACTCTGGTACGATACTCTGGGGCACTGGCTGTCGAATTCCCCATGAAGAGGCGGCACGAATTGTCGCTTCGACACCCTTTCATTTTTGCTTTATAGATGCGGTTGGTTCCCTGTCGCCCCAAGAACACACAGAAATTCATTGTAGGCTTATTGACGGAAATGTTCATCTCATTGACGCGTAAACGCAGGAGCACACACCGTTAAATGCGACACTACTTGTGAGCCTGATTCGGACGATTCAGTATCACTCAAACGGTTCGATGGTGCCGTTGGTGCGGATTCCAGGTTGCTCGCCAGAGCTAGTCCCTTACGCGTTGAATGCGAGTGCAGGAGGAGTGATTATGCCTCACATCCAAAATGCGAAGCAGGCCGAGAAACTGGTTCGGCTGGCAAGATTTCCACCCGTGGGGGACAGGAGCTACCCTCCGGCTGCCTTGATCAACAAGCAACAAAATAGAACGCCAGAAGGCCAGACAACTTACGACGTGTGGGACAACCATGCAGCTGTCATATGTCAGATCGAGGACCTGGAAGGTTTGGAAAACATTGAAGAAATCTGCAGAGTTCCTGGCGGTATGTGCCTCCCGTCCGGCAGGAGAAGATAAAAGTTTTATTCCCTCATGCTTGACTTTCGATGCGAAGCGTATGCTAACTCGCTTTGGCCATCAGTTGACGGCCTTTTTATTGGGACTGGTGACTTACGGTTGTGTATGGGATTGGCTACAGGGAGTCTCGACGGCGATGAACCCAGATTTGTGTCCGCTCTCCAGAAGATACGGGACGCAGCCAAGGCCAATAATCTTCCCATGATGGGTTTCGGCATATCTCACTCTACAATGAAGAGCAGGATCGCTATGGGGTGGAATGCCTTTATTATTCATGGAGACATAAATGCCATAACTCAATCAGCTATTGCGGCTCTAGACTCATATAGCGATGTTGCCAGTAGCGCTCTGTCGAACGGTTATAAGAATGGTCGCAAGAGAGAACAGAATGGAGATTGATCAAGCAGTGTTTGAAGGGGGGTAAATATAGGATATAGCTCATCTGCTTATGTCAATGCTATATTTCTATATTTCCATAAGCTATCAATCTCAGCCACTGTGTCTGCCTTTATGGCGGCACACCTACATTGGATTGGTGCGCCATATATGGACGAGCTGCAATGTTATGACCGCATTATAGAGCAGCCATATGAGGCCGTAGCTTGATTTGCATTTCTATCATGTTGCCTACCAAGTTAAATATCAAGCAATCCCCCAGCTCAAGTTCGCTCCTAATATTCATATTCCTTACATCTAAATTATAAATCCGTGTCTCCTATAAACATGCATATCGAACACAGAGACCTACCCAAGGACGTTTTATTCTCCAGGCTTCTGAAGCTGGCCATCGAAAAGAAGGACGAGGTTATTGTTGATGACCGCAGCCACGGTACACAATTTGGCTATCGTCATATTCTCCACGGCACCTCAGAACTCTTGCGGAAGCTACAAAGCCTCGATGACTTGACTCGGGACCAACCTGGAAAGGTTTACATTGCTGTTTTGGCGCCAAATGGCTATGAGTTCATCATCGCTGTCCTCGCTGTAATGGCCTTCGGGGGAGTAGTGGTTCCCATGCGTAAGTATCCAAACAACAGAGTATCAAGCTTGACACCGACTGACGAAAAATTAAAACAATAGCCACAGGTGCGCTTCCCACTGAGGCGGCATATATGCTTCAACAATGCAACGCACGTTATCTACTTGTTGCCCCCGAGCAGGTGGACCTTGGTGCAAGAATCCAAGAGGAATTCAGAATCCCTACCTTTACGATCGAGAGCCAAGTTCAAGACGTTGGTGCTCTACTGCCAATCACAGTATATACCCTCGATGAATCGATGGCGGTGGCTGAGGATTGCCCCAGCATCTTGTTTTATACTTCAGGCACGACTGGTCCTCCCAAGGGGGTATTGCACGCCCGCAAAACTATTAACAAGTATGCTCGGATGACAGAGGCAGGGCCTAATGACGAACTTTGTCTTATACCCAGCGGGGCATGCTGGTCCCTCTACTTCACCAAGGTTTTCCAAATGCTTCTCGCTGGGGTTCGCATCGAAATTCAGAATTTTGGACGCAACTATAACCTGATATGGGAGAAATTCCGCGACAAGACTGCGACCAAGATCGTCCTATCTCCTACTTTCTGGTATGGCATGATGCATTACTTCCAGGAACACCTCACAAAGTTGCCTGAGCCTGTCGTTGAAGAGTACATTGAAGGCGTGCAGTACATCCGCGATGCCTGTGCAACGGGAGCCATGCCTTCTAAGAGGTTGAAGGAATTTTGGCAGAAGATGCGTGGTGGACGCTCGCTCAAAGTGCTGTATGGATCTACAGAAACTCAAGAGATAACAATCTGCGATGGAGAATTGGAGATTACCGAGGTGAGGCATATCCTGGTTGGAGGTGTATTTTTATTAACATGATCACTTTGCAGAACGACCTAGGAACACCTCTTCCAGGTGTTGCAATCAAGCTGGATGGCTACGAAGGAGAGCTCCTTGTGAAGACGCCGTCCTTGTTTCTTGGGTTTGTTCTTCCTCCAAACTCGGCACGGAATAAACGAGTGGACACTTTCTTACTTTTAGCCAGGTACCTGAATTGCCCAGACGATTCTGCCGAACGTTTCGACTCGGAAGGATATTTCAAGACTGGAGATCTAGTCACCCGTCACAATGGAAGGCTGATCTTCCAAGGAAGAGCAAACATGGATTGTTAGTGTCCCCTTCTTTCACACTCATTCTTGCGTATTGGGCATGACCTGACTTTTCTTCTTTCGTTCGCATAGTATTCAAGTTTTACACCTACAAAGTCCCTCGAACGCAAGTCGAAGCGAGTTTGACCGCGCTCCCCTATATCCTGGAGGGCTATATCGTACCAGTGGCAGATCCACACTGTGACACCCGAGTAGCTGCCCTTGTGCGGCTCCACGATGGCGTTGAGAAAGTCAATTTGGACAAAATCAGAATGGACCTCTCGAAAGATCTCCCAGCCTATCAACTCCCGACGGTGCTTCGCCGGTTAGGGCAACACGAATCGGTTCCGCGAACTTGGTCAGATAAACTTGCCATGAGGAAAGCGATACAGCAGTTCTTCCCACAGGACGGCAGCGATCGGCTTTACGGGGATGCGGTCGAAGTCATGGATGTCAGTGAGTTTATGCGGAAAAAGACAACCAAGCTATGGGACTTGTCGGGAATGCGGCAGTAGGCCCCTTCATAGAGCCGGTTGCTGAATTGGTGGTAGCCACAAACAAACTACGGTAGACGAAGATAAATGCAACATCCTTTCTATTGATAATGTATCGACAACGACAGCACAAGATTGTTTGGATTTAACCCTAGTCTCTCTTATCAAGCATGGGGGAGCTGCATAAGTTCATCGATAGACTCTCGGATAATACGAAGCGACCACTGAATTTCTTCTTCCTTGATTACCAGGGGAGGCGAGATACGGATTATGCCTGTACGGCTAGACTTGAGCTAACCACCAGTCAGTAACCTTGTATATATTCAGCAACAGGGCGTCGAGCTGGGAATTACCAAAAGTCCTCTCTCTTTCATCAACTCGCACAGGCGTATACCGGTATGCCCATTCGTCTTGGTCTGGTCGATTACCACGGCGTTGAGCAGACCCCTTCCGCGGACTGTTTCGATGATGGAAGTCTGAGCCTGGATTTCCCTCAGGCCATCACGCATAACGCGACCGAGACGTTCAGCATTTTCGGCCAATTGCTCCTCCTCGACGACTTGGAGAGCGCGCATCGCCACGGCTGCGCCGAGCGGGTTACCACCGTAAGTTGACCCATGGGTTCCAGGCTCAACGACAAGCATCACCTCGTCGTTGCCCAGCACGCACGAGACGGGATACATGCCGCCGGTCATGGTCTTGCCCAGAAGAACCATGTCGGGCTTGATGCCACTCCAGTAGTGGCCGAGGAACTTTCCGGTTCGCCCAATTCCCGTCTGGATCTCGTCGCAAACTAACAGGACATTATGTCTGTCACAAAGCGCTCTCGCATGTTGAAGATAGTCATCCTCTACTACGATAACGCCTGCATCCCCCTGGATTGGTTCGATGAGAAAGGCTGCGAGGTTGGACCCTGCTGCCTCGAAGGCTTCTTGAAGTCCAGCCTTGTCATTGACCTCGATATACCGATCGGTTCCGGGGATAACGCAGCTGATGTTTGGGTCTAGTGGACCATATTTGTCGCGTGACATGGCATCGGAAGCCAAAGCAATGGTCGCCAACTGGGAGTGTTATTTCGCTTTAATAATCCTAATTAACTTCGCAGTGACTTTACGTACCGTTCGTCCATGGTGATTGCCGGCGGCGCCGAATACGATGGCCTGATTCTCGGGAACGCCCTTGACCTTGTAAGCCCATTTCCGAGCAATTTTGATGGCCGTCTCCGATGCTTCGGCACCGGTACTCGCGGGGAGGGCCCTATCGTAACCAAACAGCCTGGTCACCAGCTGGGCGAATTGGGGATATATATCGTTATGGAACGCGCGGGACGTCAAGGTCAGTCGCGAAGCCTGCTCGACAAGGGCGGCGACGAGCTTTGGGTGGCAATGGCCGTGGTTGAGAGCCGTCGAGGCGGAGTGGAAGTCGAGATAGTGACGACCTTCGGGATCCCATACGGAGGCCCCCTGGGCGCGGGAGAATACGATGGGGAGCGACTGATAGTTCTTGGCGGAGAAGTCCTCTTCGGCTGTGAGCGCATCCTGGGTGCTCACTCTACCAGAAAAAATCGAAGAGTTTCCGTTGGTGTAAGTTTTCTTGGACATGATGATTGGTTGTAGTGAAGTAGATATCGAAATGAAGCAAGACAAGTAAGAACACGAAGATCTTTTATTTTATTAGTTCAGGTCTATACTTATATGGATGGTTCTGGCAAAACACATCATGCATCACCAGCACTCGTCCTTATGCTCAGGAGACCAGATCTTAGATGTCGATATCCACCCATGGCTTAGGGCCTATACCTTTACGACCCGCAAGAAGGATAATGCGTATACTCTGTGCCAGATCACGCATCTTTTAGTGGACGAGGATTTGTCAGGTGCTTCATACTTGTACTCTGATTACAGATGCGATACCAGCTCAACTACTGAAGGTGACGTTGGGCATTTCTGCAGTCGGGTTGAGCGACATGAAGTATGAAATAAAATCTATCCATCTCTTCCTATCGAATCTTCTGGTCCCTCTCAAAGTCTTGCTTGACTTGTTCATAGAATGCGTCGTTTGCGAGCACGTCCCAACCCGTCATGGCCATTGCCTTCCCAGACATCACCGTCCTCTCATACGCGACAGCGCTTCCTGCAGCCTTGGTAAATCCAGCCGTGTGGTTTTTGGATCCATCATCCGCCGGAATACCAATGACCGCATGAAGGACGGGCACAGCGTAGGAGACGTTGCCTTGGTCCGTGGCCGCGGCAACGGGTCCCTCGGTTTTCAGGACTTTGATGCCGTTGGCGGCTATGTGCTGTTGGAACGAGCTGGACAGGGCTTCGTTGACGCGCAGGTCGGCGTAGCCAGCTTTTTCTTGGATATCTGACTTGCAACCGGTGGCGAGCGCGCCGGCCTCGAGGCACCCGCGAATTCTGCTTGCCAGATTTCTCGCACCTCGGATCGTTGGGCTTCTAGCTGTGTATTCGATTCTTGTGAGTGCCGCTATGGAATTCGATGAGGGCTTTGGGGACTCGACAATAGCACCGTGGATCCTCTCCGACGGCAGAATCTGCTGTCGGAGCATCGAGATACTAACATAGGCTGAGACCAGGGCATCGAGTGCATTGATGCCCTCCCACGGCGTGGCACCAGCATGTGCACCGACGCCGTGGTAGGTGCCTTGTATCTTGTAGGATGCGACGTTTGAGAACCCTGCACAACCCAAGACGCCTTTGTCTGCATACTCACTGTCCGAAGTCGGGTGCCTTTGTCACTGTCAGCCTCTTCTGGTCTTTGGCAATCGCATCATGAGCCGGGGCGGGTGGGATTCCTACATCATCAGCGACACATCCACCTCTGCAAACGCTCCGGCATTAAGGAGATCGATTTTTCCGCCTCCATCTTCCTCAGCCGGTGTTCCGAGGAGCTGCACACGCCCATCAATCCCAAAATGTTCCAGGACATGAGAGAGAGCGATAAATCCAGTTACGCTGGCTGTGGCAATGAGATTGTGGCCGCACGCGTGGCCGAGTCCCGGAAGTGCATCATACTCGGCGTTGAAATTGACAGTTCTGTCACCGTTCCCACTAATGGCTTCAAATGATGTTTCCAGGCCGTACGCATGTCGTGTCACTTGATGGCCGAGCTCTTCTAGGAAGTCACAGATTGCATCATGGGCCTTGTGCTCTTTGTATGCCAGCTCCGGGTTCTCGTAGATCTTCGCCCACAGCATGAATTAGCGAATGAGTTTGGTGGCGATTTCGAAATGGTCATAAGCCACTCACAAACCTGTTGAGGGCTTCAATCTTTGGTTCAAGCTTGCGAATATAGTCGTGTATTGCGTTTCGTATAGTTTCATCTGATGGCAGCGTTCGATGGCCATTGACTGCCGCCTTGTTCAAGTTACGGGAAGCTTCCATTGGTAAACCCATACAGTATCGAGAGATGGGAATTCTTGTATCACCAAAGTGACGGTCGGAGGAGAGCGGGTTAGTTTAATAGTGAGGGCCTGGAGCGTTATCCAGGAGCCCAATGCCACACCATCCGGGCTTGCCCTGGCTAATAATTCGGTAACTGAGTACTCAGTTGGGCAGAGTTTTGTCCCCGGCATTTCCTAATTTGCTAGAAACATTCGGCTTATGCTTCTCAATGCCAGGGTGCATGGGCATGATGACCTTGATGGGCCTTCTACGTGTCCGTTTCTTCCCACCAGATGGCTCACTCAATCTTTGACGGCGTCAGGCAAGCTGAAACAAATCATTTTACGAAACCAGTTACTTTCTAACCCCTGATCCCTTTACCTACACCGCCTCTTTCTATACGACCCATATTTACAGATCGTCACTACCTTTTAGCTCAAGATCCAGAGTCAGTCCCGTCTGTTAATATTTCACCTGACATGCATCCATATGATAGATCATTTTGGCTTCCTTTCTCTACGACATTTATATTCGACAGATCGGCAACATAATGACGCTCATCTCCGCATCTACGGCCTATCACTCACCCATGCATCGAGCGTTGCCTCTTCTCGTTTTCAGATCCTCGCCATCATTATGCAGTCCTCTCCAGCGCTTCTGGATGCACTCGTTGGAGCGCAAGAATATCGCTTCGTCACATCATCGCACCCGCACCGTTGCCGAGCTGCCCATAGCTGATCCCACGACTAAACGTCCGACCACTGAAGCCAAGAACGCTCCCCTCACGGTTCTACCCTTGAGGACCATCATCCGCTCTTTGTTCATCACCACCATCTCTTCTTCCGCTACTCTCCAGGCCCCTCTTATCCGTATCCTGTTGATGCTAGCTCACTCTCAAAACGCCATCCTCAATCCCGACAAAAACCCCATTCTCCACTTCCTCCTGAAGAAGACCTTTTACGCTCAATTTTGCGCGGGCGAGACTCCTGCTGAAGCTCGCTCTACCATCGCTAGCCTGAAAGATATTGGGTTTAGTGGAGTCATTCTCACCTACGCCAAGGAGGCTATTCTGAGTCAGAACAAAGCAAATGTCGCTACTGTCGATGACCCAGGCCAGGAGACCGCTCACGACATCACCACTGAGATCGAGCCTTGGTTCAATAGTACACTTGAGACTATCAACTTGGCTGAGCCTGGCGACTACGTTGCTCTCAAACTCACGGGTTCTGGTCGCCTGGCTTTGTACAACTTGTCTCGGGACAAAGAGCCTTCTCCCTACCTTTTCAAATCCATCCACAACATTTGCGCACTTGCCCAGCGGCGCGGTGTTCGGCTCATCTTCGATGGCGAGCAGGATGCCTTTCAAAGGGGCATTGACAGCTGGACCATGATATTTGCTCGCAGTTACAACACTGCTGACACTGCAACCGTCTATGGTACCTACCAGGCCTACAAAAAGGTTACACCTGCCACCATATCCCGTCATCTTGCCGAAGCCCAAGAGGGCAGATTTACCCTCGGCGTAAAGCTCGTCCGTGGCGCCTACCTTGGCTCTGATCCTCGACAATGCTTCTGGGATACTAAGGCAGAGACTGATACCTGCTATAATGCCATTGCTTCTGCTGTCCTTACCCAACACTGGGGTCCGATTACGAGGGGCGAGGGAAAATTCCCCAATGCACACGTGGTTCTTGCCACCCATAATGCTGAGTCTGTCCACCAGGCTCGGGTTATCTGTGACGCTGGAAGCGCTAAATCTGGCATCATCGTTGCTCAACTCCAGGGCATGGCTGATGAGGTTAGCTGTGAGCTTATCAAAGCTAGGGAAGGGAATAGGTCAGTTGCCTTACCGGCTTATAAATATCTGGTCTGGGGGACTACTGGCGAGTGCATGAAGTATCTCCTGCGCCGCGCTTATGAGAACCAGGATGCTATCCAGCGCACACAGAGTAGCCGCAATGCTATGTTCGTTGAGCTTATCCGAAGGTTCAAGATGGCTGTTGGTTTTACTACTACTCATTGACAGGGGAAGCTTACTTTAGCTTTATACTTTGGTATGCACAGTTGCGTGTTGTCTATGTCATCTAAATAGTCAATACCGCCTAACTTGTCTGTTTGCGCAGTCGAGTTATATCCGAAGTTGTTTCTGTATCTCCATCTGTTTCTGAAAAGAAAGACTGTCTTGAGCTCTCGAGTATTGACTTTCTAATTATGAATTAAGTTGTGACTGCAGTCAAGCTTGAGGGTACCATGTAACCTTGACACTCCTCAAGCCTCGTCGTCCACGTCGCCGTGGATAGCGCGTCTTCGTTCGAACTCGTCAATCCGAATGCAACCCACAATCACGGCACCCGGCAGCAGGATGAGCATAGCTAGAAACCAATGCAGCCCAAGCCACTTGCCCCCCCAACTCATGCCAAGCCGAAAGCCCTCAGCCATGACCGGCCCGGCCACGACCGCACTGATTGCGTTCAGAACCTCCATGGCCGAGAGCACAGCACCGGCACCAGCGCTGTGCGCCATGGTCAGGAGGAGACTTCGCAGAGCTGGATTCAAGCAGAAGTTGACTGCAGACATGACGATTGCCGTGACAAACACTACCAAGTTGTCGGCAAGCCCAGCCATGAAGTAGGTGATGACAAGGATGACCAAACAAGTGCGAGCGATCCACGCGTCCTGCTTGATAGCTGACACGTGGGATCGCCGCATCATCTTTTGGGCCAAGGGTAAGGCGCCCAGGCATAAACCCAGTTGCGCGAAGCTTTTCATGGATGTTACAACACCAGCCTATTGCTATATTTAGTCCCGTCGTGGTAAATGTGGCAGTCTCCATACCTCTGGCCAGGTCAAATGAAACCGCTTTGCCGCGTATTGCTTTGTGATGATGGAGCCGATATCTTCGCCAACATCTATAAAGAGTAGGCTCAGAACAAAGAGGGTTATCGTGGTATCGGACCAAAAAATATCCCGCAATGATTTGAGCGATTTCGTCAACAGCTCCTGGCTCCCCGACCGGAGCTTCGAGGCGAGAGAAGTCCGTCCACGCGGACTGTCGGCATCAGGTTGTTCGTGTCGGATGGTGAGGGTTTCGGGTATAAAGAAAGTAGTGAATAGCCCAATGACTTGGAATCCCACTGAAATGAAGATGGCACGCCATTCTCCGCCGGGCATAAGATAGTAGGTCGCGGGCCCGCTGATGAGGGTCCCGAGCACCAGTCCTGTCGATAGAACAACAAAGACGCCAGACCTTGGCAGTAGTGTTAGCAAAATCCAGGTCTCCAAGTCGGACACATGTGTTCGTACCTGCGTGACTCGGGCACAACATCGCTTGCCATTGCGTAGACCATCATGACCGGGACTAATGGGCCACCACCGATGATGGATACAATTGGCACCGCCCAGAGTAAACGCAAAGGGAAGATTTCAGGGTACCAGCCTAGACGAAGGGGTCAGATCCGATTCGATACACCTGCCTGTAGGTAGACGCACAGATGACGAGATTCACTAGGCCGTATAAAACGCATCCCACTGTAGCTAGGATGAGCACCGGTTTACGGCCATAGACATCAGCCGCCAACCCATAAGGGATGCTAAAGACGACGGTAGGAAGCAGCTCGAATGTGGCCTTTAAACTCAGCAAAATAGACAACTCTCCCTGCACAGCCTCGTCCTTGCAGCGCGGATCCAAAGTGGGCTCAGTGGTGTCGTGGTATTGCCGGCAGAGGATGCCTTCTAAAATCTGGCTGAGGATGGTGTTGAACATGCCCGGGTAGAGCTTCAGGAAAATAAACGAGAGGTACCCCAGCGCAAGCAAGGTGAAATGCTGACGCAGCGGGCTGTACTCGTCGTCGACTTTTTTCTGGTCCTCGACATTGCGATCCTCTGGCTGTAGGAGGAGTTCTTGCTCCTCGATGAAGGTGTCGTCGGAATGGGCGACGGGCGTGTTCAATCGACGCTTCGCGCCGCTAGGGATGGAGAACCCGTGCGGAGGCGTCATCGTGCGTGTTTGGTGGTTTGTCGCG
>JAMYIC010002556.1:53565-69303 GCA_024112705.1 Microcera coccophila | reverse complement strand
TTTCTGCTCCCCCCCCCCCCCCGGTCTTCCAGCCAGCCCTTTTTTTTTTTTTCGGTCGCTGGAGGTGAGTAGTTCTACAATATTCGGCAACGTCTCTGTTTCTCAGTCGCTCATTTCTCTCTCTCTCTCTCCCCCCCCCCATTCTTCATCTTTGCATTGTCTTACTTTGCACTTTTGCAGTTTTTATTTATTTATTTGATTTATTCACTCCTCTAGCTGGCCATTCTCTGGTTACTCTTGTATGTTGCCGTGCGTTCAGTCCATGACGACCACTCTCCCACCATCATGAACTCTACCATGGCCGCCCCTCAACCCCCTTTCAACCTTGATGAAAAGGGTCCGCGCAACTCTCGTGAGGCCCGCGAAGCTGCGAGGGCCGCCAAGAACGGCGCGAATTCTCACTACAGGCGTGCGCGATCGCCGCATGCTATTGATTATAGTCAGTTTGGCGAACTTGACGAGCCTGTTAGTCCGACCTCGGAAGTGAGGTTGGAGGATGCCCGAGCCGTCCCAGCGAGTGCCCAGAACCAGGTGTGTATCTCCCTCGCATCGCACAGCAGCCTCTCTGGCGATTTCATGCGGTTGCCGTCTTGACCTACGATTCTGACAATCTTTAGCAACGCATTGTTCCCATCACCACATCTCAGCTCGCCCGCCAAGCAGCAGGGGGAGGAGGAGGAGGAGGAGGACAACACCGCAAGCCGCCACCGCGGAGCAATTCTGATGACCGCAGAGGAGGACCTCCCTCGCCTCAAAAGTCGCAGAATCCTGGATTTTCAGCCGCCGCCTTTGAGGATGGTCCGCAGAGCCAGGCCAATGCGGGGAGATACGGCCATTACAGACGTAACACGGGGCCGTCTGCCCGCCGCCAGTCAGGATCTGACCCGTCACTCCCACCACACCAATCTTCCGGTTCCGGCTCTGGGTCGCCTACTCGACCCGGACAAAATCAGCAGAGTCGCAGGCCTCAATCCATGGTGACGGACTCGCTGCCGCGACGCTCGCCTTCGCCCATGTCAGACGTCGTCGGCGCTTCCATCAACCGACTCAACAGCCCCGCCATCGGCAAGACGGTCCTGCAGCCCCTCGAGCAGAAGATCCACGAGTACGACCGCCTCATGGAGGAGGCGCAGAGCCAGATGATGCAGCTGGACGAGGAGCTGCGCGCCATGCAGGAGCGGAGGCGCCAGGCCGAAGAGCGCTTCATGGAGGCCAAGGCCAAGCACGACGAGTACGAGCGGCAGCACCAGGACGTGGGTCGGGCGCTGCGCGGCGAGCTGGCCGAGATGGCGAGGGCGGCGCCGCCGCCGCGGCAGATGCCCCGGATGGAGAGCATGGACAGTTTCAGGGAGCGTCCGGTAAGTGAGCAGAGCTCCAAGAACACGCAGAAGATGAGAGCGCGCGATAGGCTCCGCATGAGTATTTTCAAGGGTTAGTAGACCTTGGCTGACGGACGGAGAAGCGTGATCCCGGATGCTGGTTCTGAGATTTGGCGTGGGGGGAGGGTTGATGGAGAGGAATGGTCGAGGGTTGGATGGGGGATATCGGGCTGAGATTGTAACGTAAAACAGGGTCGATGTAAGACAGGCTATTGTAATGTGTTGGAAACCGGGCGGAAGACATGGATGGGTTGATACAGCATGGGCATGATAGTGTTTGCATGATTACGATTTACGATTCAGTTAGAACCAGACAAAAGTCAGCTTTCATAATCACGAAATTGGATTTAAAGAAAGTAACCAAGGGCCATTTCGAAGATGCTTTGTTCATCCTGAACATGTCAAGATTGCTCAAATGGATGGGCGTGAAGCAGAGGGGGGTATTTTTTAATAGTCTTCCATAGAACCTTTGAATGAGCAGGTCTTGTTGGTGGAGGCTGTACAGAAGCATGGGCTGGAATGATCTAGACTGGTCTCCTAGGACTGCTGCAGAACAACTCCACGAATAGCTTTGTCCAATCCAAGAGGTATAACCCCCTCGCGCCGTTCATTGTCGACTGCGGCAATCTAGTCATCGTGCTAGGACAGATGCCGAGCTGCCGTTGACGGGTCTGTTCGTTCTAAGCTCCGTAACAGCCGACCTTTTGGGACGTCATCTTCCGTCTGAATACCATAATGAGAAGAAAAGCCAAGGTCAGACTGGATTCTGGTGAAGTCACATGCATGAGTTAGTCACAATGATTGTATTTACTGTGATCGGGCATCGACCCCTTCACAACGTGTATGAATGTTGGCCATCATCGTCCCGTCAGGGGTAGACCTCACTTGAAACGCCAACGACTAATATCGAGAAGCTTCTCGCAGTCGAACAGCGAAGTTTGCGATATGAACTGTGTTGGCTGCTGACATTAGAGTGCGCCTGGGACACTACACGCTCCCTGGCTCAGAGAATTCTATGCCCCGAACCCAGGAGATGTAATATTGAATTGGAAGCAAGAAATCAGAGGCCGGGTAAGAATCGATCTCAATGGCCTAACTTGCTTAAGATATCATAAAGCCAGTTGCATTCGTCTCCTTTCTGGAGGATTCGGGCTTTGAATACCCATGTTCTCCCCTGGGTGGCGTTTGGCGTGTACTATGCAATGTAGGGCCGGAGCTCTCCCATGGCCGAAGATAAGAACGGATTCGTCAAGGATAAGTGACGAGGGTGAACATGTAGCTGCTTGTTTAGGGGTTTGCAAGAGCTGGGTTATCTGTCAAGGTGATGGACCAGCTGAGGCTAATTTTGTTGCTTCTGAAACAATGTTCTCGGTCCAGGGTTCGAGATACATGAGAGAACACTGACAATTGTGATGTGAGTAGGAATTCATTTGTCTAAAAATTCAAACATTCCTTAACAAATAGCGGTATACATGCCTCTTAGCAATTGCCCAAGAGGAGCCGCGGTAAAATTTCAAATAAGGTGTGAAAAAAGGAGGGGAATCACTGTTCTCGTATGATATCAAATCAAGAGCGGCCCAACTACACCTAGTCCAGGAGTTAGTGTATGTCTATATATGCTAGTGGGTTTATATGGACATTGCACTTTCACGAGGCCTCAACCATCTTGGGAATGCTTAAAGTGTGGGTAGAACCCCTATTTTTGAAACGCTTATATACGTGATTTTCTTTATACAAAATTGTGACTATTCAATCTACAACAGCCAATGCAGAACCCTCTTCGTCCTACTCTGCCAATTCTTCTCCTCCACATCCGCCTCGTCAACCGTATGCACGTCCGTCTCCAGATCCATATTCTCCAACCTCACCAACTTGGTCTTCTTGATGAACTTCCACCCCAGGTACATGATCAACATGACGGGCAGCTCGATGTAGAAGCTCACAAAGTCGACGGCGCTGAACGTGGGGCTGAAGCAGCTCCAGCCCTGCACGAGGACGATGACGCTGTTCAGGACGACACAGAGCCAGGGCCCGACGGGGTACGTCCAGTTCTTGAAGGGGAGGAGGTGCGTCTTTCCCTGGAGGGAGAGGGCGCGGCGGAAGCGGATTGAGGCGATGCCGATGGAGATCCAGCTGAGCTGGTTTGACACGCCGACGATGCTGCAGCGCATAAGACGAGGATTCGTTATGGAACATTGGAAGGACTTACTTTTGCAGCCATGTCCAGAGCTGGCCAGCTCCGATGAAACTCGAACCAAAGCAAAGTCCGGCAATCAGGCTCGTAGCGAGAACTGCCACCCAAGGAACCTGGTTCCTATTCAGCTTTCCAAAGACCTGGGGGGCATGTCGCTCCTTGGCAAGGGTGTAAAGCAGTCTCGTTCCCGCAAACAAGGCGTGGTTTCCAGCTGACAAGACACTCGTTAAAATGACGGCGTTGATGACGCTACCGGCGGCGTGGGCACCGGTCATCTGGAAAACGAGGGTGAAAGGCGAGGTCCGCGTGTTCTTCTTGTTCAGGTCGGGGTAGTTGTAAGGGATGTTGAGGCCGATTAGGAGGATGGAGAGGATGCTGTTCGATGTTAGGGGGGGGGGAACGTTTTACGGTTAGTATTGGACTTACTAGAATAGGAGAATTCGCCAGAACACGTTCTTGACGACGCGAGGGAGGTTCTTGGTGGGGTTTCGCGTCTCTCCTGCAGTGATGGCAATCGACTCGGTTCCGCCGTCTGATTTTCATCAACTTGAGTTTGACCTGGGCGAGATGTGGTTGGGACTCACATGCGAAGGAGGCCGTCACAAAGACAGAGGCAAAACCACCGATGCCGCCAACAAAGGGGGCGCCAGGGAGCCGCCAATTCTCTCCTCCAATGTAGTGGCCTGCCGTGTTTCCACCGGCATTGACGACGATGCCCATAACGATGAAGACCTAGCAGATTGTGAGTTGAATGTCTGGGCCAAGACTTTCAGTTACTTACAATGATGGTGATGACTTTGAGCAGACTCAGCCAATACTCAAGCTACGTTCGTTTCCGTCAGTCCTGGGTTTCCGATGCGGGTTTAGAACGCTTAGAATTACCTCGCCATAGGCTCTGACAGTGATGATGTTGGCGGCAATCAAGACAACCCAGAAGATCAGACTCAGAGCCCACCCCGGGAAATTAGTCGTCCAGTACTCCAAAACAAGCTGCAGAGCCACCAAATCCGAAGCCGCAGAAACAGCATCGTTGAACCAGTAATTCCAAGTCAAGGCAAACCCAAAAGCATCGTCGACGAAGCGCCTATACATCAATCAACACCAATTCCTTCCCCCCCCGGCGCACGCGATGGGGGGCGAGCTCACCCAGCGAAAGTACAAAACGAGCCCGAGACGGGCATGAAGGCGGCCATCTCTCCGAGACTCAGCATGGTGACGAAGACGATGGCCCCGACGATGGAGTAGGCGATGAGGATCGAGGCCGGACCGCCGGTGGCCAGCGACTTGCCCGTCCCCAGAAACAGCCCCGTGCCGATGGTGCCCCCGATGGCGATCATCTGGACCTGGCGGGCGGACAGCGAGCGCTTCAGCAGGTCCGACTGCACGGGGTGAGGGCCGCCATTGGAGTCGAGTCCGTGGACGACGGCAAAGCCGTCGATGTCGTCGTAGGGCGGGACCTTGCCGGCCTCTGCCGAGTCGAGCGTTTTGGAGTTGTTGTCGCGATGGTAAGCCATGGTTCAGCGGAGCGCGGACCGGGTACCTAGAGATTCAATTGACGACAGGGGAGGCGGCGCATTCGCCCTCGGATGATTGAGCTGAAACCCAAAAGAGAGCAACTAAAAGAAAAAAAAAGTAAGATACAGACGCCGATCTTTGAAATCTTCAAGTCGAAAAAGGCTGTCGTCGACTTTTGACTGTTTTCTAGAAGACTTCTCTCCCATGATGCACGTTAATCAGCGGGTCGATTGCGTGCTCGAGGCAGAACCCACAAAACGCACTTTAATCATGGGCCGTTATGTAAGATTCGCCTTTACGCCGCTGGAGAGAGAGTCGCCGAGAAGACGTTGGCTGCTGCAGTCAGTATTGCGGAGTTCCATGCGGCAAAGGATTCGGCCGTTTCGGGCGCTATACGCAAGATGGAAGGTGTCTGGCGTGTTGACGGTTCGCAGGCGACGGGAACAGACACGCTGAGGTGTCACGCCAAGTCGTGGGCCCCGTCTGCGACTAGACAAGGATTTGTCGTCCTAGTCTAACGGCCATGACCGTGCGGGGGCCCTGAAGAGTTTGTCAGGTCAATCGGCTTGACAGTTTCGCGTTCGCTGGGAACCCAATCAGCTCGTCTTGTCGGACGACGAAATGCCGGATTCGGTCACGACGGCATGTCGAAGTCTGTAGGGATGAAGATGTCATATGCAAGGATGAGGAGGTGCTGACATTTATTCGGACACTGATACAAGAACCGAGTAACCCTGGAGTAGCTTAATACAAACCTTCACTAAAACATCCAACCCAAGCACACACCGCTCAACTCCTCCTACGACCCATAGTCGAGATACTCCTCCGGTATCGTGGGCCATTGGTCGACGCCATCCTGAATCACCATCGTCATGCCCCCGATCATGTGGTTGCTAATGTGACAATGCAGCAACCACGCCCCCGCCTGCGTCGCTTGATACCGAACCACCACCCAAGTCACATCGTCGCCCGCCGGGAGCGAAAGAAAGGCATCCCTCCGCGGCGGGTTAACCAGGTTGAACTGTCCGGGCACGTCCTTCATCGCCGCCTCCACACTCTCCCACTTGAAGGGCCCCTGGCCGGCCCCAATCTGATACATTTTCGTGCCGTGCTTGTGGATCGGATGGGCGGGCATCGGAAACGCAGACGCGAAGAAGACCAGGTCGATCCATTCGTTGAGCTTGGTGGAGATGGTGACGTTGTTGTGCGCGTCGGGGTCCGGGTGGAAGAGAACCGGCGTCTCAACGTCGAGGTCCTTGGGCATGAGGCGGCTGCTGTTCAGCGTCCAGAGGTACGAAGCGCCGTCAATCTTCATGGTCAAGTGGAAGAGTCTATCCGCTGTTCGAGAGGGAGGGCAGGGGGGGTATGGGCGTGTGGTGCTCTGGTTGAGGAACACCACTTCATCGTTGAGAGGCTGGCCCACGATGTCGATGTAAGCCTGAGGCTCTGTGCCGTTGTTCCCTCCCTCGACCGAGAGGATCGAATACCCTGCAATCAGCTGGAGCGCGCCGGTGGCACCGAACCGAATCTTGAACTTCCCAGCATCGGGTGTGCGGACCAGAACGCTGTACCGATCGCCGTTGGTGATTGGAATCGCTTGCACCTTTTGGGGCTCGATGTAGGAACCGTCCACGGCGTACACCCACATATCGTGTCCATCGATGGAAATGACACCACTGACAAAGTTGATGGCCCCGACAAAGTCGATGGCAGTCCACTTTTCCCCCGAAGATGAGGGCTTATACGCCTTGATCACTTCGATCGACCCTTCAGTCTCCTGGCAGCCGGAGAATGTGCCGGGGAGCAAAGCGGCTTCGTTGAAGTCTCCCTGACCAGTGCCTCCCCCAAGAGCCATCACGACTGAGGGAGGAAGACACCTGTGAGCAGTCAGCGTTGGAATGTTCAAACCGAGTCGCCCGTCTTACCCCTTGTCTGAGAATTCCGAACCGGGCACCCTGTCCAAAAACGCCCTCTGCACGTCGTTCAAATGCGAGGTAATCTCATCCTCAGACAGACAATGAACCTGCCCCTTTCCGTTGAACAAGATAGAATCGTAGCACGAGTCTTCGACTCCCGAGGCCAACGTCATATCCCACTTGGCCGACGCGGTGAGATGTACGAAGTCGGCAATGACGAGAGGCACGACGTGTTGTTCGGCCTCTTTCATCGCCGCGAGAGTGTTGGCGTCGTCGGAAATGAGCCGAAAGGGCCTCTGCTCATCGTCGCTGGGATGAATAACGACGGGCCCGTACAGTCCGTCCTCGATCTGGCCGAGGAAGTGAGAGTGATACCAGTAGCTGCCGTATTGAGTTGCTTCAAACTCGTGTGTAAAGCTGCACCCGGGCTTGATAGGTCGTTGGGTAACTCCCGGAACGCCATCGGACCAGGGAGTTCCCTTCATTTCGATGCCTGATGCGCTTAGTCTGAGTGACAGAGAGGTTTGTCGCAGCAACGTACCGTGAAAGTGAACCGTTGTATTGTAGGGTGATGAGTTGTGAATTCTAACAACGACCCAGTCGCCTTGATTGATGTCTAGAACCGGCCCTGGGCTTTGGCCGTTGACTAGTAGCATCTCCCTGGAGAAGCCATCTGGGGCATACGTCTCCCAGGTTATCGTGAGGTCGAATTCTTTGGTAGCCTTGTGTCGTGGCGCTGGGTGGGCTTCAACCAAGAAGGAGAGAAAAAGAAGGCAAAAAGCCAAGCAATTCCTTGGTAGGTCAATCATGTTGAGGAGGGACTGGTGATGATGCGGTTAATACACTCACTGATGTCGAGACAGGATCGCCATGGTGAACCCCGTCATCTTTATATCCTGGGGGGCTTGAACACCGCCAGCAACACTGCTGACCACCCAGAGCTACGGCCTCAACTCTGATATCTCGGTCGCGAAAGGCCGACCCCCATTACTGCCTAGTCAGGCCTCTGAGGAGGTTTCATCCCAGAAAGGGGTCGGCTGAGGTTGTCTCTCGGCGACCGACGATCAGCAGGATCATCTCGCTGCCGCACAAGCCGGGGCAACACAAACCCTCCCCCCACCAACACCCTCAGCCTGAAGGCTTATACTGCACCGTTTTATTTGTAGGTCAGCGTACAGGCGCGGTGATGAAACCCGGCTGTGAAGAAAAAGCCCAAATGCGACCGGTCCCGGGACGGCGGACAAGGTTGGGGGGTTGGGAGGAGGATCTTGATGCTGATTTGTTGTGGTCGTCCGCATGGCTATGGCTGGGCGGGATAGGGCGAGGGTGCAGGAGGGAGAGCTGCATCGGTCAACTCGAGCATATCAAGCTGAGGGAGCTCCAATCGGTGTTCGTCAAATCGTGGGGACCACCCAGTTCACGGCACCGAATTGCCGTACACGAGGTTGTCAAACGCGAGAACCTGTTCTTGCATATCGAATGCCTCCCAGTTGGGCAGGGATTGTCCCACATCGTATTGGGGAGACGCAGAGTTCGTAAAAGATAAAGCAGTATGACATTTCAACGAGGTTGATTTTGACCTCGTAAACTTTGGAGCTTGTGTGCTTGGAGCTTTCTATTGTAGGGTATCAATTCCCCGATATTGTTCCCCCAGGAACACTAGCCTTGGACGTCGATCTGTGTCCAGCTTACTTTGTATCCTGCAAGTCCCGCCCGGGATGATCAAGGTAGGGCTGTAAGGCACTAAGCGGGGTGATCCCACCTTCAGAGGACTGGACGCAGCCGGCCACGCGACCTTGAAGCTGGCCAGCCTGTTTTGGGCCATCCAATATCTTAGACCGAGGGGAGGTGAAGAATCCACCCGGGCCGATATTGCCGGTTCGAGAGATGGCATTCAGCTAACGTCAGCCTTAGAAGCACGCAAATGTGCACTGGGACGGCCATGAGGTCAAGATACCGGGACCGAGACTACGAGACCGGACCAGTCGGAGTTAATGTGAAGTGAACATCAGGCGTTGAACTTAAAAATAGTGTGGGAAGGATTGCCGAGGCCGAGTCAACATGAGCCTGAGGATGTGTGTTTGCGCATGTTGGGTTGAAAACGAAAGCGAGTCCCACGAACCTCTACTCAGATAGCCTGCCTATCTGATGGTAAGCTTTGGAATCTGCAAGGAGGTCACACTGTTTTTTTAATTTGGAGGCGAAGCCTATTTCAGTGGAAGTCGGATGCTGAGCATTCTCGCTCTAGGCTTCAGTAGGTTGGAAACACATTGCCTGCAAGGCAGGGGCAAATCCACCATCCACCGGGCACGAGAGGCAAGGAGGATTCGGGGGGAGGAACCGCTGGACCTGAACGGCTCCCGCCGCTGATGTGGAGGACACAAGCTTCGTGCTACATTGGCAATAGGGGCATGTTGATCCTTGTTAAAGCGAGCCAGCCGTATAGTAGGGGAGATTGGTCGGTCATGATATAGAGTCCTTGATATAGGTAGGCGTGACATGCCCCCAAAGGGCGTGGGGAACAGTAGAAGGGCAGGATATCCGGGGTCGGTATAAATAGTATCGCAGTCTGGATAAAACAAGATGCCATTGAAGCATATTGTACGGTTAGAGTAGGACAAGGAGACACAAGACTAGTATTGATTGAGTACTAGTGCTGACTTATGGAATCATTAGTATCCCTTTGAGTGCGTCGAGGTTCACAGGAACCATGACGGCAGTATCTCAGCCCAGGGGCAGCATGTAACCTGGGTGAATGCCTCGTTATTTTCAGTCCGCCTGCATGATTTATGAGCATCGATAACTGCCGGGGATAGATCGTACTCACCTGGCTGAGCATTTTGGACAGGAATGAATATCGTTGTTCCCTCCTCGGCACTTCCCAATTGAAGAGCAGTGTAGTGGACTTCTGGGGCGTCACACCCGGGCATTCCACGTCTGTCTCAGCCCAAGTGTCGAGCAATGAAAGCTGTTTCACCATGTTGATGTTGATTTCTTTTGTCGGGTAGTTTGGGGGAAAAGCTGTTTATGGACGGGCCGCTGATACTGCTGAGCAAAGTGTCTGGCATACTACATCAGTCCAATAACAGCAAAATCCCACCGCTTCCCAACCTCGATGACCTCAACCAAAGGCCATGTAAAGACAAAGCTCTAATGAGTTGAGGGACAATTCCGGATGTTCAAAATATTATATCCTCGTCCAGTAGGTTCATGAGCTGCTGGTTGCCGTAATACCAATCACCAAGATCAAACATAGAATCATCATAAGCCCCAAAGCTCTCAACTTCCGTCTCCGTGTCCATCGTCTGTTCAGGTCTGCTCGGGGACATGAACTGGCTGAAAGCCGTAGTCGGATTTGCAACTGGTAATTTTGAGTTCGAATCCATGTATAGACGCGCAGCCTGACAAAGCAATTCGTATAGTCGATACGGATGTGTGGGTGACTCTGTGTCGACCACTTCTGTTTTCAACGAAGCTGCGAATCCCTCCAAGCGAGCTAGATCGTCGAAGTCACGCAGCTGGACAGCACGGGTAAAGAGGATGCTGTATGGGACGAAAGGTGTATGTATGATGGCCCTGCATGAATGGTCAACGAAGGTCGCGACGAATCAAGCCGTTCGAATGAGACGTCGCCAGGACGAGAGACTTTCTCAAGCTTGCTACACGTACCAAGAGATGTATTTGGTAACTAGCAAGGGGTCTTTGCTGTCGCGCACCAAGTTCATGCATTGCTGGTGCATTTCGAATGTTTCGCGGGCCACGGCAATACAATCGTCGGAGATGTCTGAACCTTGCGCCGTGGGGATCGCTCTGAGTATGAGAACGAGAAGAGAAGATTGACAAACAAGATCGCAGTGAAGATAAATAACCTTCATTCGATCCGATTCGGGGCCACAGAGCTGGCTCGAAGCTTCCTGTGACGCTGTCAACAAAAGCTGATGTCTCGTTGGGGCGAGGACGTACCGAGATTTCCACGCGGATCCCATCGTTCAGTTCTCGAAGCTCTCCAGAAAGGTTCAAAGCCGAGAACATCCGCTCCTCAGTTGGTCTAGTCAGGCCAGCCGGGCTGTACAGCTCACGGTAGACCAGCCTCTGAATGCGTGCGACTTTAGTGCGTCGGTCGCTCGGATCCATCAACAACGTAATATCAGCGTCTTGAATACCTGAAGATCGCCCAAGCCTGAGCGATAGCCCATTCTCAAGACTAAAAACAGTCCAGAACAGGCGTTCTTGTGAAGCTCGCAGAGCCTCTCCGCCTTCTTTTACGGGACGGAGGCGATGGTATCCTAGCGTTTGACAAAGACTCAAAGCAGAAGAGATGAAAGTCCATGAATCTATGGCTTTGGAGTCCTCAATAGAATAAAAGCACTTGGTAAGATCTAGTTAGCTTCTCCAAGCTTTCTATTTTTTTCTATTGCATACGTACCCCCAAGGTTAATGCAGCAATGGCCTCCATCGACGCTGGCAGCAGTAGCGGGAGCCGTGACAGAGATGTGCCGAGATTCGACCTGCAGAGTTTGCAGCATGATCGGGAATCTTCTATCCCGTAAATGGCTACGTGCTCAGCGAATATGTACGACAAGAAACCGTTGGCGATGATGAAGTCTATTTCTGTGTAGTTATCGACGGCAAAGTACACTTTGCGGCATATCTCCTCGAACCTTTCAAGGGGAAGTACTTTACAGATCCAGGAAATCCTAGAGTAGCCTTTGTGGGCTAACAATATTGTTAGAGGAAATGAGGCGACTGGTGGTGTGAAAACATACCCCTGGCCCATCGCAGCATTCCTACAACGGACTCCATGGGCGGCATGGTAAGGTTGGGCTCCGAGTTCGTAAGTTTGGTTCCGACTAAGCTCAAGTCGTGAGTGAAACTGGGACTTTCTAAAGCACTCATGAGTTTACTCAAAGACGAGAGTACTGAGTTGGATTCTGATTCCATTTGACTTGCCGATTCGTCCTCGACGACGGCTCTGACAAAGTCGATAACATGGGCCGAATGGTCCCATTGCGGTACGACGATGGATGCAGGGGCCTCGGAGCGTCCATCTGGAGGTGCATAGAAGACATTTTGGACCGGTCGGGTTGTAGCATTGTTCGCTGGCCCCGTCGATTCTCTAGGTATGTGAAGCCCTTGCAAGAGAGACTTGATGCCTTCGATATCGCGCGCAATGCCGTCGATCTTCTGCTCACTGGATAGGACGTTGAGTAAGCACGCACGCAAAGTAGCAGCCCCGGAGTATATTCGAGTCCAACTCACTATTGTGCCGATATCAATACCCTTTGCTTGGATGGCGTTGGTTTCGTTGTGACCGTACTGTGGGTGCAATCGACCCGAGCTGTCCGGCAATTCGAGCATGGCAACCCTCTATCGCAGCCGACCTGAACGAGGATGAGTTTTAGTGTCTCATGGTTTCTGATGACACTGTGGTGGTATTACCTTTCGAGCCCGACACTGATCACACTGTAAATGAATGTTAGCTTCGAGCCATGTCAAAGGATAATCGTTCCTGAGTACGCACCGAGCGACGGGTGATTGCCGGGCGACTGTTTGGGCCGGCGACGGCATTTCCGCGGGATTCCATGTTCAATCGCCTATTTTAGTGATGTTACAGCTCGAATTTCACCATAACGGGTAAAGGTTTCGAGGATGATGGACATTCGGGATGACAAATGAAGCGACGGAATCGCGCGGGTTTCCGACGGGTGTGGGCGGGGCCGAAGCCTCCTAGTCCGGTCAATCAACTGCGGCTCTGTCATTCAAACTCGACGAGTTCTGTTATCGGGTACTGGGCCAGAACAGGTCAGAATCGACCATGGAACCGCCTATAAGTAGAGCCGTTCCTCTTGCTACGAGAGGTCGAGAAACGAAAAACAATCCAATTGCACCAACTTAACCCTTCTGAATCTTTTCACATCATGTCTGCTCAAAACATTCTCATCACCGGCGCTGCTGGCTACATGCATGTCGTCTCAGGTCTTTTCTCTACCGATGACTCGCTAACACGACTTTAGTGGTGGCTCCCTTCTTGCAGAGCTCTCGAACCGTAAAGATGGTCCGACCAAATTCTTCGCCGCAGTTCGGTCGGAAGAACAAGTCCAAAGCTTGTCAAAACTGGAGGCCAAGACGATCCAAGTCGATCTGCTGGATAAAACGTCAGTGGAAGAAGCCGTGCTTCGCAACAAGAGTAAGGCTCTTCTACGAGTGTGGTCTGTGGCTGGATAACTGATCTCTCCTTAGTTGACCTCGTGATACATACAGCGGGTGCTGTAGACCCGCGCATGCCAACTAACCTCATCAGTGCGCTCGGTCAGCGCCGTCGAGAGAGCGGAAACGAAACTTACTACATTCACGTGAGCTAATGACCTCGCTTGCCAGAACGTCTACTAAGATCGAGACAGTCGTCGATAACGACCATGTTTGCGGAAGAGGGCGGATGGCCGTATGGGGAGGTGAGGGATTCGGATCCCATCCTCGAGAAGGAGAAGGAGATACAAGAGTCCAACCCTGTTCGAGGCGTGAGTCGTTTACCCCCTTTGCATTTCTCTACGTCCTTACACATTTTCTAACCTTGCATTAGATCAACATTCTCGTCGCAGAGCAGGGCAAGGCACAAAACGTTACCACCTTTAATATCGCTATTCCCATGGTTTGTGAGTGCATCTTAATCTCAAAGCCACATATACCAAGGGTTTGGACAGCTAGGCTGACTGCTGAATAGATGGAAGAGGAACCGGTGAGTGGAGAAAGCTGTCTGTGAGCATCCCAGCGCATGTCAGAACCAGCATCAAGCTCAAGGCTGTCCACAAGTTCGACAAAGATGCCGTAAGTTTGCCGCTCTCTCTCAAACGCTGCGCCTCGACATCATGCGCAATGCTGCTGCAGAATCAAGACAAGTGCTAACACCTTATCAGAGCCCACCTACACTGCATATCTCAGATCTGGTAGCACTCTACGTTCTGCTGGTAGAGAAGATCCTGCAGGGAGAGCCGGCCCCAAGCAACGAGAACGGCTACTACTTCGCCATAGTCCACAGGGTGCCTTGGTGGAAAGTGATGCGGGGCCTTGCCGAAGGTCTACACTCACGCGGGCTTGTGACGGAGCCAAAAGCGCAAGTCTGGCCCAGCTACGACATGGCAGCCGATAGTTTAGGATTTCCTCGCCAGTACATACGCGCGATTGGGACTTCTACGTAAGTGACACTTCCATGTGGCGTACTTGACCAGCTGCTGAACCATCCTAGCGGAGCCCTTGTCCCTGTGAATGCTTACAAGCTTGGGTGGAAGCCGAGGTGGGACGAGAAGAGGTTCTTGGAGAGCTTGGATGACGAGATTCAAGCTGTGCAGGAGCTGGACACGATCAAGATGACGGTTTTCGACTCTCTGATTGCCTCTTCCGATCATTGAAGGACATGAATGTTCGATGCTGAGCATCTATTGCGATTAAATCTTTCTCATTCTTCATATCTTAAATACACTATAGCATCATTCACGTCGAGCTTGGGTGCCTTTGCTTTCCATTGCTGTCGATCCTATCCCCTCATACATCTGCATGGAACCGCAACAGTCGATAAAGCGAGTAACAGTTCGGACCAAAAACATGGATGTCATCAATGGGCTGGTAGTCGAACGCGGGGTGAGCATCCGGCAGTGCCTTGCCGGGATGGTGGTCTGATTGATACATCTCGGTGGAGGAGGTCCTGCGGCCTGAGGCAATAGACGGCTGATTGCGCGTCACGAATGGGCTCCAGTGAGACACTTCCGAATGTCCTGCGTGTAAGCATAGCTTCTTGCGAGAGCACCAAGATTCACGGTCCTCGAAGTATCAGTCATACGGCGTGTAATCCTAAGCGAACTGCTAGTGCGTGCCAAGACCAGCTGATGCCAATGGTGGAGGCGCAGCGGAGACTTGGGCTTCAAGATGAGGGGAAGAATGCTGACCGTGAACGAGACGATGGAGCGGTGGAGATTTTAGGCCGCTGGGGAAGACGGAAAGGAATGGCGACCGTGAACATGGGGCTGAAGCTGGGGTTTATTTAAACGACGTCTCTTCCCTTGAGAGGCCATAACCATCATCTTTCAAATCTCACAATACTCCAAGCAATCACACAATCAGATATTCAGATACAATCGACCTCCAAGTCCCCCCCCCCCAAACTTCCCAAATCCTCCAACATGCCCATCGCTCACATTGCCCTCCCCGTCGGCGACCACTACGCCGAGATGCGAGACTTTTACAAGGCCATCCTCGCACCCCTCGGCTACACCGTCTTCCTCGACATCGAGCAGCCAAAGGCCTACTGCGGCTTCAGCGTCGAGGGGTGCGGGCCCGACTTTTGGCTCGGCGGCGGGTGCAAGGGCGACAGCGGCCTGAAGAAGTACGACGGCAAGCTGGACGAGCGTCCGGCGCCGATCCACGTGGCGTTTACGGGGAAGAGCCGGGAGCACGTGGATGAGTGGTATGAGGTTGCTATGTAAGTCAAGACCGATGGTGATGATGGTGATGATGGTGATGATGGTGATGATGAATTGGTAAGGAGAAAGGTGTTAACCTGAAGATAGCAAGGCTGGTGCGACGGATAATGGAAAGCCCGGGTTGAGAGAGGAGTACAAGGAAGGCTACTACGGGGCGTTTGTGCTTGATCCGCTGGGTAACAACATTGAGGTTGTTCACATGACCTTCTAAGCGATTTTCTTGGGGAGTTAGAGAAAAGGTGTTGAACGGAGTCCAAAAG
>JAMYIC010002556.1:13309-53457 GCA_024112705.1 Microcera coccophila | reverse complement strand
TTTTTTTTTCTCCCCATCTCTCTCTCTCTCTCTCTACCTTTCCATCAAACGTCCACCAGTCTATGTATCGAATTCCATGACCGAAGGATGGTCATAATTCTTCGGTTGGTCAGGCCGCATCAGCCACCAACCCACGATCCGAAGATCACGACGTAATCGCATCCTCTTCCCCACGAGGGTCTCACCCTCCACACCCTCACCTCCCTTGCTCTCCGTCCCATTCACCTCCTCAAACCCCTTCTCTATATCCGCCTTGACCTCCTCCCACGTCACCATGGGCGACGACAGCCCAAAGTTTCGCAACATGTCGACCACGGCCTGGCGATCCATGGCTCCGATCGAAGGGTTCAACCCCGCCACGAGGTTTTGCAAGAACGGTTCGGCGGACCGCGTGTTCGGCTCGGCCCGCCATGGTATCTGCGTCGCCAGCGGCAGAGGGACCAGCTCTGCAGGGAAGTCCTGGGCGCCGTACGGCTCTCGTCCCCAGGTCGGCCGTCCCTTGTGCCGCACCTTGGGCAGGACGTAGTTGAGCGTCTTCATGTTGGGCATGTAAGCGTACAGCACCCGGATCGAGTCCCCCCAGTAGCTCGCCGACGTCTCGTCAATCGCCGGCTCCGGGGTGTCCTGGAAAAAGGCCCGCCACTCGACCCCGGCGTTGAGCACGCGGTCCCAGCCCGGGATGAACATGCGATTGTCGCCCGCGGCCTTCGCGTAAAACACGGTGCGCTGGTTGCGGTCGAAGTACAAGACGTCGCGGTCGGGGTTGAACCACACGCCGGGGTGTTCGTCGGACGCCGAGAAGAAGAAGCCCCTGCGCAGTGCCGCGGCGCGGGATCCCCGGCACACCGAAGTAGCTGGCGGGGGAGCGTGGTGGGTATAGAAGCGGAAATACCAGCTTCGCCGGCCGTCGCTGCTGGAGGCGTGCGGTGTTGTGCTCTTGATGTGGAAGAGGCGAATGCCGGGGAGCGAAAATTCCCAGATCAGGTCTCGGATCTCCACCGGGAAGGCGTTGAAATTGAATGATCCTTCTTCGACCTCCTCTTCTTCATGGTGCGATGACATTTTATACGAGGATGAATCTGTATTGGGGTGTCTAGGTATGCGTGCGGGTGACGTCTGCGGATACGCCGGACGTAATTCTAAAAGAAGGGCGGATGGAAAAGTTTACAAGTCAATCAATATCGAGCGGACGCCTGTGGTAAATGAACCTGATTGATCCAGGCACCCGTATTTCAAAGTTGGTGATTTTGGAGGCTGCCTGCGGCGTGCGAGGTGAGGTGTTCGCGCTCGCCGCCCAGCAACAGGCACCCACGTGAACCATGCAAGGCGTTATCAGCCGCGTAACGGGCGCGTTGGAATGGACTAATCAGTCTTGTTGACGAGACACGCGGGGAATTTCCTGGGATCTCGTCAATCAATAAACATGGTAATCTTTTGTCTTTTATTTTAGGATGCTTCGTAGATGTACAAGGTACTGTCGTGCTGATCGGGCATCCAGTAGAACCGCAACTTGCCGTCGTTGACGCTGACGTCCATGGGATTCATGGTGATCCTGACGCCGAGGTCGCTTTCCAAAGCAACAGGGACCTCGTGCAAGGGAACCATGGTATCAGCATCCACGAGCGCGACACCGCCGAGTATGTATCCTCCAACAGTCGCCACGCCGGAACAGAGCATCACGCTCTTGCCGCTGTAGAACTTGCTACGGCCCAGCCACTTGCAGTCCTGATAATCGACAAAGTGGCTCGGATTGGCGACGACTCGCCTCGGTTTCGGCGCCGCACCACAGCCCGTCGCGGCGCGATTGAGATCCCAGGTCACGGCGCCGCGGCCGCCCCAATTGAGCGCCGTGACGGCGTTGCTTCGCGTGTCGTGGACGATTCCCCCGAGGTGGTCGCCGCAGCGGAGGACCGTCTCGGGCTCTAGCGACAACGGGTGTGCCCTGTAGATATAGGCCGTGCTGTTGGGGCGATACTGGCCGACGGCTCCCCAGATAAACTCCCCGTCAAAGTCGATCCCGCCGTTGTGGTACTCTTCCTCGCCCTCCTGGGTAATGGTCGCGTCGGCAATGCGCTCGCCCTTGCCATTGTAAACGATCAAATGAGCGAACCCAACACCTGCTGTTCGGTCGGTTCCATCGGCGATCTCGCCGTGTTTCTTCGTGCGCTCCGTGTACTCCCCAGAGCTGACAACGTAGCGGTCGTCCCCCAGTCGCACAATGCCTTCGGGCTCAAAGGTGTCGCCCTCAAAACTGACGTTTGCAACGCTCGTCCACTTCGCGGAGCGGTCTAGTTTCTGAAAGAGCTCAACAATCTGCTCTCCATCCGAAGCTGCGTGGGATGGCGGCAGTGGTGTCGGCGCCAGGGATTCGTTCTTGTAATATGTAATGTTGAGCGCACCACTCAGTGCACATGTTGCAAGGCGGCTGGAAGAAGCTGCATTGGGTGAGTTGGTATTCCGTTGGGAGGCAATCGAGGGGCCGAGAAAGAGGATGGCGAGGAATGCGATGGCGACAGTCCCGACTGCGAGTATCGTCCGGGTCCACCGGCTTTTGTCTTTCGCTTTGACATGATTTCGGAGGCTATTTTCCAAGAAGGGATGTTGGTCATCTTCCGATTCCCTCTCACCGATCGTTTCAAGCGTATGCAACATTGAGCTGTGTTTGCAGAAAATCGACAAAGAAGGCTGGCTTTCGTCAATGGAATGAGCTCATTAAAAGATTTAGGGCCAAATCCTCTCGCGGATTTATGAATTACCGAGTGACTTTTAAACTCCTCTAATTAATATTTTTGCAACATCATAGGCTAATCTCCAACTTTTCAGTATTCTCGAGTTTGTCTGCAAGAAAGATTTGGGAGTCCTTAGCAGCATCGTGTTATAGTTCGAGTGAAAAGCTATCCGAGTAACTGGTCTACCAACTTTTAATATCCATGCTCGACAAACAAAGCGGACGATTGAGGTTCTTGTGCCCTAGTACTTTGGATGTAAACTGTAACATTCTTTTATACAGGGAAGCCTCGCCAGGAACAGGTCGCAAGGGGCTTATCATCAAGTGCTTTCTCAGGTAACACGCGCAGTCACAGCAGGACGCGTTACCACAGCTTACGCCCTTTTCTCTTTCACATTATCCACTGCGCGTCCTCGAACCATCCGCCATGACCCATCCGCGTCATTGCCGATCGAGCTGCAAAGGCTGGTAGAGAAAGCGGCGCTACCTCCCCCGTGTGCGACTGCGTACTTGGCCAGCCTTAAAATCCAGCCCAGATATGGAAACGACAACGGCACCCCCGTCTATGAAAATTGAAACTAAGAAAAAGAGGGCTTAAACGAGGGCAGCAAAGGCCTCGCTAGTAAGCCAACTAGGCTAAGACGTTACTATAGAGCTCGAGCCGAAGGCGAGGAGGGCCCCCGGCAGGGCCGCCGGAGGCAAAATAGGCCTTCAGTTGTTGGCATAGGACCTAGTATTTACGTGACTAGTATATGTACTCAAGGGTCTCGTATAACCACCGCCTCGGTAGATGGATAATGCGGGAAGTAATTCGATCAGGCAGAACATGTTGGGTGACTCACGTGGCATTAAACTTAACCCCAATGACCGCACCAACACCAATATTTTGAACTCGGCCAACGCATTTCCTTGTGCCTTCTCTCAATTTAACTCGATCTTGAATCATCTTCACCTTATTTAAGATCTTCCTTCTGCCCTATGGTGTTTACATTACCCACCTGGCATTTGCCCTTACGATATTCAGTCCAAGCGTTCTGCGTCATATCGCGACAATCCCTTTGCCGCACGCCTGCCTGGTCTGTCTTCTTCCCACCAAAGTCTCCTCCACACGGAAAGCAACCGAATACAGGAGCTAGGAAGATGTCAACCCTTTCTGCCGAGGGTCGAGTCAGGACAAAATTCCTGATAGTCTCAGACACCCACGGCAGAGAGTTCCCGTCGAGCCACAAACCGCTAGACGCCGTCGACGTCGCCTTACACTGCGGCGACCTCACCGACAAATCCATGCTCCACGAGTTCAAGTCGACCATACAACTCCTCAAGGACATTAACGCCCCTCTCAAACTCGTCATTGCTGGGAACCATGACTTCACCTTAGATGACCCGATGTTCACTAAGATGGTGACCGAATCAGCCAAAAGAAATCCACCCAGCGTTGCGGAATTGGTGGAAATGGATTTTGGGAAAATCGGCGATGCGCGAAAGATTCTCGATGACGCCAAAGATTCGGGTATAATCTTCTTGGACGAAGGAACTCATCATTTTAATCTGGCCAACGGAGCCTCTCTGACGATATATGCAAGCCCGTTCACTAGGTCCGTCCTAGATTGGGGGTTCATTTTCCGTCCCAATGAGTGTCACGAATGGAAGATCGAAAAAGGCGTCGACGTCGTAATGACACACAGTCCGCCAAACGGGGTCTTTGACTTTGCAGACAGTCGTCAACGACCTGGAGAGGGGGACCTCTTCGCCGAAGTAGCCCGCGCTCGACCTCTTCTGCACTGCTTCGGCCACATACATGACAACTGGGGTGCAAAGCTGGTCACCTGGCGGGAGAAAATGAACGATCCGCCTTCTCCGTCTACGGACATCGATGATGATCAGTCTACCGTCATCGAAACATTGGGGTCGTGGGAACCAAGTGGATGCGATACGCCAGAGATTGCGAAGGAGAAGAGGGAGAAGTTGCGAAACTATCGTTTGGCGCGGAGAGTCATCACCAGTCATTGTCATGATGATGCTCATCCGCTGACGGCAGGAGCGCAAACGCTGTTTGTGAATGCTGCCATCAAAGGTCCCGACGAGGATTCTCTTCAGCTTCCATGGTTGGTTCAATTGGAATTACCAAAAGCATCGACATGAAAATGAGTCAAGAAGAGAATACCTATATAGAACGATGAGTACACTGGAGGAATTAAAGCATGTGAAGTCGCAGAATACACGACGAGAGTAGAGGAGAATAAATTCTTCCAGAGCGAGTATTCAAATACACACGCCGCCCCATCCTGGTAGTTTACAGCTGTTTTTTTAAGTTGGTATACCTAGCTAGCTACAGTAAGTAAACTTAAGCTTCTTAGCTCATTAAAGATTTTATTCTTAGTAGTTAATATACCCAGTCAGCTGGGGTAGGCAGCGTCACGTCTCTCGCTCTATCATTCACATTTGTAGTTTACTCAGTAAAGCATTATGCCAATACCTCAACTTAATAACTAGCCAGAAACGATAACCTCAATGAGTAACAAGATTTACCAACAAGCTTTGTTCGTAGAAGCCATGGGTAGTTGGTACACAAATCGTCGCACACAATGAACTGAACATCGTTGTCCCCTTGAAAAGACGCTCTAGGCTCTAGGCCTCTCGAAAAGGGGTTACAGCTTGTTCAAGTTCATTTGCCCCATCTTTGATGCAATATCATTGTCATCGGCCGCAGAATCATCCCAAAACCTGGTACTCAACCTCGCCGAGAAGGTGTTTGAGTCATTCACCTTGTATGACGAAGGCGCCTTCTTTCTCACAATGTTGAAAGCATCCTGGCGAACCTTCTCCAGGACTTTCGTAACCATCTTATCTCTGGTTTTCTCCCCATCGAGTCCCTGGCTGAGTAGTAGATCTGGAATGCGCCAGGAAATGTAGAAATTCCCATGCGTAGGCCGACAGTCGACAAAGGTCTTGTGGACTTCGAAGTAGCTCTGAAAGTAGTAGTGGCACAGCTTGCAAGTCGGCTTGCTGGCCCCGATATACATCCAGCCGTTGAAAAACGAGTCTGAGCTCGCGCGACCAGTTCTGCCTAAGAAATCGAGCAGAAGAACCTCGGAGTGAACGATCGGACGGAACGTAGTGTTCTTGTACTCTGCTCGAATGAGGTCGTCCAGCTGGAAGATTTGAAGTTCCTTGACAAATCTTCTAAAGATTTCAATTTCTTTTTCTTTTCGAGTCAGGCGTCCGACGATGGCCTCGGCGGTTTGGCTCGCCTCTCGAGAAGGTCGGGCAATAGGCTGACTGGACGCGAGAAAAGAGACATTGAACTTCTGAAACAGCTTTGGCCACTTCTTGTTGGCCAGGAGTATGAACTTGGCAGACTGCAAGTACGCGAGAGTCCGGCTGATGGAGTGCATAAGGTCAGACCAGCACTCTTTGCTGGGCATGCCACGCATTTGGCGTCCCTCTCGAGCGCGCTCGGCGATTTCTTTCCCCAGCGGTTCGGATTGCGACTCTTGGAGCATGTACATGGCGTTCGTGCACTTCTCGATAACTTTTATGGATGACGGATTAGCATTTTTTTTGGCTCATTGAGCTTGAATCCGTGTGTCACTTACAGATCACGTCGGGAAGCTTCCAACCACCCGGAGACGTAACGAAATCGACATGAGTCAAGATCTTGCTGAGATGTCCGGTCACCATATCATCTACAGCATGTTAGCGAGAAGTTCTGGCCATGGATATACATCACAGACCCAGTTCCGCCGAACTGCGGCGGCACACGTCTTGGCATTTCACCGCCTCTTCGCTCATTTGGCGAAGGTAGTGGGTGATTCGAGGTCGATTGAACCGAACGATATGAGACAGCAGGTCTTCAGTACTGGCTTTTTCATTCAGACGTCCTCTCGGGGCGTTGTTAGCTTTTCGGAGGAGCTCTCGAACGTAAGCCGAAGTGAGTTCCAATTCCGCTTCGGTTCTCTGATTGGAGGCAAACCAATAGCAGAACTTGTCTTTTTCGAGCTCATCCTTGAGGATCATGAAAGAGGTGATCGTGGGCCCTGCGTCTCCCTTGACGTTGTCGCAGGCATGAGCCAGCTTGTAGATGAAGGCTTGGAAAATCTCCTGGTCGCTGCTACTGTTGATCGATGAATCAGTGTCCGGGGAAACGGCGGTCTCTCTCGTCGCCTTGTTGAGGGCCTTGAGTAAGACGCAGGGCTCATAGAACTTGTGGATAGCCCTGGATTTCATAGGGACAATATCTGCAGATGTAATTAGATCAATAGCAGGGCTGGGGTAATGAAATCGTGACTGACCCTGCTGGGCTTCCTGATCGACGTAACTAGACATGATGGTTTTGTTGGAGAGGGCGAACAAAAGTTATTGGAATAGAGGTTTTGTAAAGCTGGATGGCAAAAAGAGACAGCGTCTTGGAGTTGCTTTGAATTGAAAGATCTCTAGACTTTGGCTCTTGATCGTTCCCATCGTCGGCGCTCGGCGCTCGCCTCGTATTTAAGCTAGAGACCACGGCGACCATATCTCGACCAAGTCCTCCAACACAACAAGAACCTACGTTATCAGCCCCACCACCCAAACTCTGACCGAAACTGAACAGAAAGCATTCGAGGAGCCTCGAACGGAGGCCCCTCCAACCACGTCAGAGAGTCCTCCAGAGGCCAGACCCCCCTCATCACCAGTTCACCAATCACGCCCACCCATTCCCGGAGCCTGCATGATGTTGGCCCATTCTCGCAGCCCGATCACCGGGGTCGACAGTCGGGCTATGTAAGAAAAAAGGCAATGAGGCTTTCCAACGAGAGGGGTTTTTTCCACTTTGCCTAGTGCGCAGTTCGCATTCAGGCTGTTGAGACCGGTGAGGGACGGGCGTTGCGGCAATGCACCGTGTTGGAACGCGCAGAAACGCAGGACTTGGAGGCGGGCGGAGTCCCTCAGCGTGTTGGAGAGGAGGAGGGATAAATACCCTTCCATTTCCCTCATGAGTTGAGGAGTTCTGTGTCTGTCGTCAACGGTGCTCTTGGGCGACGCCTGGGGCCTTCTACTTGCTTCATTGATATTGGATCTGGTTCTAAGTCATTGAGCACATTTGTTTCACTTCCGCTTCATCGAATACTTGTGCAGCGTCCTCCATCTTGAACAAGCTTCTCTGAGCACATCTCCAAGGTTCGCCGCCATGCCTTGCTCTTCAACATGTTTGGCATGAGCCATCGCTGATTAGACCAGTCATGATCAATTATGACAGGACGCTAGAGGATCGTAAGTCGCTTCAATCTCTCCTGTCCTTCAAACTCCGCGTGCTAAAAACAAACCAGTAGCTAGCGAACTTGTTCAACGTCCCAATTGGAATGTCCTGAACGAAGACATGCCAATTCTGGACGACGAATGTTTGAGTTATAGAGGTTATGTACCTGGAAATTCTGTCGAAAACTATCTGGAACCACCCATTGCCAGTTTCGATACGATTCAGCAGTATGATGTTCCCGACTACGAATTGGGATACTCCATCAACGATTCGCCTGGCTCGTATTCTTCCGACAGTGGAGAGTACATCCAGCCAGACATGCTCACACCTGGTTCTTTCCAAACCGCTTCGAACGCTTCCAGTTCTCCGGCTTAGACGGAGAGCCCGTTTCGTGGATTCGGCCTCGATTCCCATGCCCTTGGGTTGGCTGGATCTCATGCGGAAGCGTGCGAAGGAGGGGGGGTCGCTGGGGTTCCGGTTCGGGATTCCAACGATCAAGAGACATGTAATGTTCTTCACTGACATTGACGACCGTTCAACGCTGACTTGAACGCCCTTGGCTCAGTTGAAATCTGGCCAGGTCACACCATCTGCTGCGGCAAATGGTACAAGGATGGTCGAGATTTAAAGTGAGTACTTGAATTTGCCTACTATCAAGTTGGTGCAAAATGCTGAAGCTCAAGTAGCAAGCACATGAATATACATACTCTGCCTGTGCACTGCGAGGCGGAGGAGACCTGCGATCATCGGACCGCCTCGAACAAAGACATGGACAGACACTATTATTCACATCACAGAGATTGGGCAGTCCTGAACAACATTCGTGATCCCGGCGCCAGGTGCGAAGGTTGTAGGCAGATGTTTACCAGAAAGGACAACATGAAACGACATCAGGAAAATTCTCCCACGTGCAACATGAGTCAGGGACTGTGAAGGTGGTGTTTCTTGCTTCTCTCGGCATGTGGTAGGACTTTCCAGATGCCGGTTCATGGTTTCTTTAGTGTGCATAAGAGTCAGTCAAGTGCGTTGCGTTTAGTGAATTTTTGACACGCTTTTCTTGCGGCACGTTGGGCATTACAGTCTAGAGATTATACAAGGAATATAGGGTTTTTACGTTGTTTTGCTAGTTTAGTTTATCTAAGTCGAATTCTCTTCACCTCTATGTTAAGCCAGTTGTGCATCAATCCAATAGCGTGTCATGTCACTATTCTCGCACGTCTCTGTGATGGTTATGCCGAGGCCTGGCTTCGTCTATGTGCTGCGAAGACATAAACGATCAAGACAATCGATGTGTCGCATCGTTTCACCAGGGAGACTTGATTTGAAGCCTTTCAATATACAGCCTCCAAGATGTCGTTGGCAACGACTCGATTTAAGTTGCATTATCACAAAAGGGTTGAAAACAGGCCGGCACCCTTGCACGTGTGAGGCCCCAGAGTCTCTCGAGCTCCTTGATAGTATTGACACCTACCTAGTTAAGGAAACATCTCTATCCAAGGGAAGTAACCATCTCCATGTTAGCCTATGCGATCAAAACAAAGGGCCGAGGCTTTATTGAACCTGGAGGTCTTATTGCACCCACAACCCAAATTCAGGCCCAAGGAATTGCTCGTTTCGGCATAACGAAACCCCATTTCATCCCTGCTGTAACGTGTATTGCAAACTATTCGAGCCTTCCTTTCAGGGATATAACCAGCACTAGTATCGGAGCTGTTTCCCAAGCGGAGACGGAGTTGTTAACGTGATGCGCTCAAACAAGGTTTGCATCATAGCGCACATGCGTCCCCAAAACCAATATTGAAGATTTGAAATTGTTTTGGAACCGAGCACTCGCTGCGTTAGCCTGAGCTTGTATGGGTTGGTCTGAGCCGATGGTGAGCAACCTGAGCCGGGGTGTTGAAATGCACACTTGGGTAGAAACGAATGATCGAATCGATCCTTGAAGATGTTACTAAAAAGAGGCCTACCGGTTGTCTTGTGTATTTAGACCGTGCTATTCCTACTAGGGAAATGTTGCTACGGGGTTTCCCTCGCCTTGGTACATCCGAACAGGCTGCAGGCCTACTCCGCGGCCTAGGTCTATGACGCCTCGACACCCACAGTCGAGATAAGGCATCCCTGTAGCCCATATTAGGTTAGGATCTTCAAGGATCATCTCAGCATGCATTTTCAACTGACGTGTGCAACCTCGATAGGAGCAAATCAGGGCTAGACCAAGGGCTACATACATCATGCATCAGCAGCCAACATGCACACAAGATTGCCACTCATTTTACATGTCCCTCTGCATGTTGCACTCCCTCGCTTCAACCAAGTAGATTCAAGCAAGCTATGGCTCAAGGTTGAGCAAATAAAGAGAGCGAAGGCGAAAACTGAGACGAGTGTGACGATGACAACTTTGGGAGGGGGTCGTTGCTAGTTGTGCCTTACATTCTTCGGCACCCGCTGCATCCTCTAAGCGTCAGACGATCAACAATCACGACATGCTAAGCTAGAATTGAGAAAAAACACCCTTGGTGGGCATGGCCAGTTCGGATCCTGCATCTTTGATTGGCGGCACATCTGTCGTCAGAATGTGATAGCCATACAGTACAATGCATATCAGCCGCACACTAGCCAAGCCAGAAAGAGGGAGCTTGATCATTTTGGGACTCTGGCCATCTTTAAATAGAGACATCCAGCCCCCGGGTTTTAGTTACCGTGGAACACTCTCGTAGAAGCTTTGCACTAACACTTCTACCAGCCGAACATGTAGTCCAGCTTTCAAGTGCTGATACGGTCTGCAAGAATCCTGGCACGTTGCCCGCCCTGGTTCTTGAGTGATACATAAGTGGCAACGAGGCAATTATGCCCAAAGTTAAATCGTTTTGCGCTGCTTGTTACATTTGGCACAACAGCCGCGATGGAGAAGTCTCCTGCCAACAAGACTCACTACACTCTCGTGAGTAGTGCGGAACGGATCGAGATTCGAGAGCCTGGGATCAATCCTGTCATCTCGAAGGAGTCAGATTCCAACAATGCCAAGACCGAAGACGCTCAAAAGCCCACCCGGCACCGTCCCATGCGTTTCTGGCTCTGGGAGGGCTTGGCCTTGCTCAGCGCTTTGGCCCTGCTGGTTGCCATGATTGCTATCCCAGCCCACTACGACCAAGAAACCCGGAGGCAATGGCCATTCGACGTCAACTTGAACACCATTATTGCGATTCTCACCACTTTCATGCGAGCGGCTATGCTGCTCGTTGTTGCCGAAATCCTTGGTCAGACAAAGTGGCAGGCGTTGCGTCAACCACGTCCTCTATCCGACATCTATCATTTCGACTACGCCAGTCGGAGCATACTTGGGTCGGTCAAACTACTTTGGATAGTCCCTTTACGGCTCTTGAGCGTCGTTGCGGCTCTTGTTATTATCCTGTCCCCCGCGATCGGTCCATTCACCCAACAAGCCGTCAAGTCTGTTCCTTGCTCGCGAACAAGACAAGGATCGCAGGCTTCGCTTCCAGTATCTCACTATGTTCCTGGGAGAAATTCATTACGTGAACTCAGTCCGGGCTATTACCAACCCACGAATGATATGAAAGCGGCCATGATCAATGGCCTTGTCAATCCCACGGGCAATGACTCGGCTATTGTGGCTACCTGCGAAACTGGAAACTGCACATTTCCCTCCACATCAAGCGGTGTCACCCATTCGACCATTGCCATGTGTAGCGCCTGTATTGACACAACGGATTTTATCGTCGTGAGTTCGAGTGGGACAAAGGGCTCTGGTATTTACAACTTCACCTTGCCAGGTGGCCAATGGGTCTCTGGTGATGTATCTCGCCTGCTAAGCACACATACCGGAAACTTGGATTGGGCGCTGAACAAAGCCGCCTCTGAGTTTATTGCGTCGGCTTATGTAGCCTATGCGAATCTCACGGTTCTTACGTTCACTCATAGTTCTTGCAATGGAACATACCCCCTCAACACGACTTGTTCCCGAGATACCCCCGGATCCGACATGCCGGTTCAATTTCGGTCGAAGGACCTGATTGCCGTCTCGTGCGCCCTTTATCCATGTTTAAAGCAATTTCACGGCAAGGTGGAACAAGGAGTCCTCAGCGAGCGGGTTGTTGCTAAACAACCAGTGGACTTTAACCTGTTCGAAGGAAGAAGGCCTGAATGGTTGCATCCTGGAGGGTCCGTTGACATGACGGCAAATCAGATAGGTCTTCAAACGCCGTGTTCGATTGGAGATGTGGAATATAACCTCGCCAATTTTTCTCGCTCCTACCACCCATCAACCACAGGGGTTTCAACTATAAACATTGACGGTACCAACTACACAGCACCGAACGAATGCCTCTATAAGCTTGGATTTCAATACTTTAGAGCACTGACAACCTTCATGCAAAGCTTCTTGAATGGCGAGTGTACGATCACCCCATATTCCGGAGGGAAAGTTGATTGTGGCGACCAGTGGTGGCTAGCCCCGTTATACAATACAACCGTCAAGTCCCTAGATCTAGCACTTGATCAGTTCACTACTGCCATGACCAACAATTTTCGCACCCAGGGCTCAAGGGGCCCTTACGTGGAAGAAGGTGACAAGGTCACTGGCGTTGTGACAGAACTGACGATCTGCACCGTCTTTGACTGGCGTTGGGTGCTGCTGCCCGTGATCCTGGTGTTGATGACGATGGTGTTGCTGGTCTTTGCCGTGGTCCAAAGCTGCACCAACCCAGCAATGCCGGTGTGGAAAACATCAATTCTCCCGCTGCTGTTTTGCGGACCCAATGTGTCGGATAATCAGAGAAGATCTGAGACAGACCTGAGCGAGTTGCAGAAGCAAGCTCGGACAATCATAGTGAAGTTTGAAGACGATGGGGTTGTTAGACTCAAAGAAGTAGACTAGAGCCCCAGAAAGCAGAAGGCAGGGATCGCTACATGGCAAGCGACCCTACACTCGTGATGTTCGCTAAGTTTCTGCACAGTCTCGTTTAGATTATACGTATCGAGTTGTTCCAGAGGAGTCGTTATTAAAGAGGACTTACTTTCAGCAAAGTTTCCCTGCTGCACCTACTTAGCCAGCGCGCACAGTCAACTGGCGGAGAATAATATACGTACTACGAAGCAGGAATGAACACGAAAAGGTTCGGATTTATTGATATAAAACTGGTGAACAATATGGCTTCCTTATTGTGATGCTGGCAGCAATCGAGCTTTGACTCCAGCTCATGTCACCAATACAGCTCAGAAGTAAGTGCCAGCAGCCAAAGTAAATGGAGGCCGCTTTCCCCAGCCAAATTTGCATTGACTCACTGCTACCTACGCTAAACTAACTGGCACGTGATGGATGAGAGGTCCAAGGCGACAGGGATATAGAAAGCAGTCTGAGCCAACAGAAGGGGCGGAGATGAGCCACAAGCGAAGGGGCCTGAATTTATTTCCGATCAAAGGCACATGTAAACTACATTACATGTAGAGATCTGCCGATCAGGCCTCGTAGACGGCTGGAATTTGTAGTCAGCAGTCGCAATTCCTGCAATTGAAGTAATAACCGCAAGGCATTATCGACAGATACACACAAGTGCGTACGTCACGCCTGAGCTGTCTGATATCCTTAGAACCACTTCCAATAGTAGATCAACCGAATAGTAATTCAAAAAGAGGTAATTTCTCATTCATTCCTGTTGTGTTGGCTGAAGCAAACCGTTCGAGGCTTGCACTCAGCTGTATAGTAAGCCTTAGAAATGGAACCGTCCATCGAATTGAGGCGCAGTGACGGAGTGGTTAACGTGATGCGCTCGAAACGCATTTCCTTTGGGAGCACATGTTCGAATCATGTCTGCGTCGATACACAGCTCGTCAGAGTCTGTTATTTTGCTCTTTTTGCCGACTCAGGGTTATAGTTATTAGATGTAGAGACATGTCTTGTTCTAATAACAAGATGTCGGGTACGGAGACAGATGACCCTTTTCATAAAGCACCCAGAAAGTCGCAATGAATGATACTGTGCAAAGCATTCATATATATGAAGGCCTTTTGCCTCGTTTCCGAAGTGTTTGCCAAGCATAAATAAAGTTTACACGTCCCGACTGTTGGCGTAACGCAACTCTCAACGTAGTTCAAATAAGGTTATATATTTATCGAGATATGGCAGATATAGGAAAGACCATAATCTCCATAAAAATAGATGTAGTCCTGCAGCACAGCCCCGGTCAAGGAACGGCCTTGCTTCAACCCTCTCACGCGAGTCAATGTCGTCCGTGATTAGTCGAGTTGGCTCAGGAGCTACTCAAACAATTGCGTGTGACCTCTACCAAACTTTTGAACTCCTCACTTCTTCATAATTCTTCAACCTTGCAAGTCGCGTAGCATGAATACATTGTTGGGTACTATCACCGCCTGCAAGATGCTTGGGGTTGGGAACTCCCCTCATTCTCCATCCTTCGGTCTGAGGACCAAAGTCGCTGATACAGGCTGTACGAAGCCTGTACAGACGGTTGGTTTATTCAATCACATGTTGTGTTTCTCCTACTTGGGCTTGAGCCGGAGGTTAAGCAGACTAATCACAGGAACATGATCCTGTTTCAAAGGCACGCCCGATGACCAGAATAACCAACTTCTCGATCCCAACGACACCAACACATTCAGATTCAATCAAGTGATCCACATCATCGAGGAACCCGACTGCTATAATTACATGACATCATTTTGCTAACAGAATAAGATCATTCATTCCTGGAGAAGTAAGCGGTTGTCCGGCCGAGCGATTCGCGCTTCGGGTTATTCGCCTAGCACCGAACTGATGGATCGTGATTGGTAATCATTTACCAACGAACCACCACTGGAACGCGCTCGCGATTCGGCATTAACATAAGATAGCGTGCAAAGTCAATGGCTCAGGTAGCGATTTGATTACTGAACTGTACGGTCTCCGGGCTACATTCACCGCTTACTCCGTAGGAGAAAGAAAAGACCGGATCAGCCTGTACCAAATTCGACCCTTTTTTTGGTGACGGCGATCCGGTGTTTTCTTCACGCGGGGGGCTATAAAGTAGTCAAGAGACAAGTCAAATATTAGATCAAATCATGCTCTCCTGATTACCATTCCTTACCTAATATATGGATGCAATATCATACGTCTGTCTTCATACCTTCTTCTCCCTAGCGTAATTCCCTCACAACGTCAACATGTCCAATCAGCGCCCAATCTACGTCCTCGGCATAAGTCTCCCACCCGACATCAAGACACCATGGGGCAACTTCTCCGACATCGAAAAGCTCATCCAGGGCGACCTAGAAAGAGCCGGTAGAAACGGCTTCCCGTGCACGCTTCAAGTCCTCGACAGAAACAACATTGACGAATCCATCGACAAGTTCAAGGCGGCCCTCGAGGCTGGGAAGGATAAATATGTCGGCGTCTTATTCGGTGCCGGTATAAGGACCCACGGCGATCCGTTGCCGTTCGAGCGTGCCATCGACATCGTTAGGAAGGTCTTGCCGCCCAGCGTGCCTCTCATATTTAATGATGGCCCTGATCGACATACCTGGGCGATTGGGAGGAGGTTTGGTGTGACAATGGATGCCGAGACGAAGGAATCGGACGGAAAGTGAAGTTCTCTGCCTCGGCTCAACTTCAATAACAGACTAGAGCAGTACATTGATCCTTGCGGGTCTGGTTCCTTTCTCGAAAGGCTTCCTAATTATAGCTGCTTAAATCTGAACAGTCTCTAAGCATCAGTGAGGTATCAAGAATAAAGACTCACTGTGTATATCTCAAAGCCAATTACACCTCTTCGCTATAGCTCGCTCCACAAACCCATGGGAACACTTGGGTGGCGATGGCATCGGACTTCACATATCACCAAATTCACTGGTCAGGCGTGGCAAAAGATGAGATTCACACTAAGATAATCACCTTGATTCATTTATATACTGCAACAACATGCCACATAAATAAGGTTAGCGTATCGCTTTTTGCAGATGGAACTCTGGATAGACATATGATCCATTTGTCATTTCGGGCTCAGCTCCGTAAAATCTCACTGCGCAAGGAAGTCAGCCATGGTCTTGCCATCCGAACATTAAACATGGACCAGCAGTCCACAAATTACTCACGGCTGATTGAAAACGGTTCTCCTCCAGGACTGATCGGAAGCCAGCTGTGTAACAATCGCGTTAGCTCGTGAGACATCACTCCTTCACCACGTGGGCAACTTACTTGTTTGTCCATTTGGAAGGTGGTTTTACATCACTGGGTTGTATCAAAATATCAAACGGTCCATCCGAGTCACTCGAAAGACTCTTTCCATCCGGAAACGTGAGATTGCTGCGATCACCGAGGGCATATCGCTTAAGCGGGTTGGGTATCAAGTACGACTGCTCGTTGTACACAGTCAGGCTCCAAAATCCACCTTTAGAGACGCGAGGCTTGCGCGAAAACCGAAGCACGTAAGCATCGTCAGCTCCCAATTTCAGCGCGGGCGAGGCTGGATATACTGTTTGATCCTTCGTAAGCGCGAGGTATCCCCTGGCTGCGATGAAGTACCGCGACTGGTAGAACGAGCCGTAGTTGCCGATTGGCTGGTTGAGTGTCCAGTTATTTCCCAGGGCCTGGACGAAGCCTGGCGTCGTGAGTAGGGCTGTTACTGATGCATTGGCTGCGGCAGATGCGGCGGTCAGGTTGGTATTCGGTGGCTGGGTGAAGGATCCGTTGGCGATCCCGGCGTTTGAAAGCAGACCAGCGACCCAAGTTCTATCCTGAGGGACAGTGGGCTTGTTGTATTTTGAAAACTTGGCCGTCAGCCTCAAAATCGCCAGTTCTTGAGAGACTTGGGGTCCCGGATGGTAGTACGGGTCGGCGAAGGTGCTCAAGTTGAAGGGTGGAATGCGGGAGTCCTCAAAACGCAGACGCTCGTCAACCGACATCTTATCCTGGTACTGGTGAACATTGTTTATGTCTCCTTGTTGACTTTTTACGAGAATGCGCGTGATGCTTGTGCCGTAAGGTGTAGGAACGTTGATGTAAGCTTTATAACCGCCTTGTACGTTGTTGTACTGTACGCCTGGGTTGTCCGGCCTGTATCTCACCAAGTAGGTACCCGGCTTGTCTTTTCCAATGTTGCCAATGTTTGCGACGTTATCTCCGTACCTGTCCCCGGGGTGTTAGACCAAACTATTCAAAAGCATCATCTCAAGAGGGCAGCCTACAGGTCAAAGAAGGATTGCGCCCAGTAGCGGTCGTCGAATTCCGGAATGGTAAGATTCAGGTCCGAGGTGGAAAGATCGACAAACAGCTCAGAGTAAACAGTGTCCGTATTCGGTCGGACAACCGAAGTAAAATCCGATGTAGCCAGGTCTCGCTGGTGATACAAGTGATTTGCCTTGGCGGTGTTGTTGTACGGCCTGAGGAGGAGACCGTAGGCATAGAGCGGATACCCATACTGCATTCATCGAGTTAACACTTGCTTGCAGGTTCGCTTCAGTAATGCAGATACGGAGCTTCATACCTCATATGCAAATCCAAGTGCGTTCTGTGCACAGCTTTGAACGAGGCACGGCTCTCCGGTTGCCTTACCAAGGCTCAAGGCCGCCACCAAGATACTGAGATGCCGGGTTCTCATTGTTGCAGATGCTGTCAATGAAAGTCGCTCAACAGTGTAATCGCACAAGCTCGAACTCCTAGACAGAGGGGAAATGTTTAAATATTAATATGTGTGCTCCGTTATTTATTCCACTTTGCCGAGGTTTCGTCCGCTCCCCGGTCCATTTCCCACGGTTCGTCGCCGGAGCAGGGATTGCGCCATCGAACAAATACTCGTCGCCATTTCCACACCCAAAGATCGATCCCCCCGTCTTCTCTCCACCGGCGTCTGCGTACTAGAAATGCGACCCCGGCGGCTTCCGGTGGCAGCAAAGCGGGGAAGGAGAACGAATTGGTTAGTGAGCGATGATCCCTGACGTATTTGGTGACGTGTCTAGGGGTGCGGACTTGGTTCTCGCGATGATGGCGGCCGGTGCCGCTCTTGTGTCGCATCGAGAGTTTCTTGGCCCTGAAGTGCATAAACTGTACGTCAAAGCTGCGGCGTCTTTTTGATAGGCTAGTTAAAAAGTATAGGAGATTTTCCTAACTTTAAACCTGACTTGTCTGCTTTAAATGACCCGTATCTCGTCTTGAGTGTTCTGCCTTCTAGTCGACAAAAGGTCATGGGGTCTCAAGAGCCCAACATTGAAAAGATCGTCGCAAATCTTGCGCCAGGCCTAAGAGTCGATATCTCCACTTGATTCTTTCACCTTCAAAGAGTCATGATTCGACTGATCTTGCCATATCTAGAAGCCCACATGTCTTGGTGCTGACACACAGCTCAACCAGCGAAAGTTCCTCAGAATTACTTGAATGCTCGGTACGAACTCGGATCACACACCTTCTTCCATAACATTCTTGCGATGCTCATCTATTTTCTCTCTTCAACTTCCCGTTTCGACGACGCGCATCATTTGGCTTGCCCAGAGCAGAAATCGTACTATGAGCATGGCTGGCTTGTGAAGGTAAGTGACTTTGGAGACAATACAGAAAAGATTAGCCGCCCTCACGAGCCGGTGATATGAAATCAAACAAGACCCATCTGACTCTCCAAGGAGAAACAGGGCGTTGTGTTTATTATGCCATCTATTCATAAGGAACAGATATATAGTCAATATCGGCACTGTATCCCCCATCGAGACCCGAAATGACAATCGTATTCCCCGAGCCCGCCACAAGATCACAAGTAAGCGAGCTATCCCCAGTCGTCGTCCCGCTCCCCGTAGCCAAAAACGCCACGCGCTGGCTCTTCCCGTTGACCGTCACCGTAGCGTATCGCTCGGCGGCATCCCCGTTGGCATCGGAGATCCTGATGGTAGTCCGCGTGTTCGACTTGCTCTTCACGCCCGAGAACGTCACGGTGCCGCCCCCCGAGCCGCCAACCCACCCGGCCGCGGCGCCCTGGCTGCACCCCGAGCAGCTGACCGATTTCGCGCCGTTCGCGAGGGTCGCCTTTTCGCCCTCGATGACGTTTGAGGTTGGCGCGTCGGACCATTTTTGCGATGGGACGTTGGGGACCCAGCTGGCGCGGTTTTTCATGGTGACTTTGTTTCCCGATATGTCGAGGGGTAGCCAGATGTAGGTGCTCCGGTCTAGATTGTCCGGCAGCCATCGATCTCCCATGTAGATGGCCGAGTCACCGAACGGCAGGACGAAAGTCGTCTGCGAGTTGTAGGTATGGGATCCGACGTCGGCGAAGGTGGCCCATGAGGACCAGGGTCCCGAGAGAGATTGAGCGTAGCTATAGACCTGGATTTTGGGAGAAAGAGTCAGTGGTCTTGTCTTCGATGTCATTAATACAAGTACTCACATTGTCGTTGGTGCTCCAGCCTGACTGGTGAGATGCAAACATGAAGTAGTAGCCATTCTTCTTGAGGATGGCCGGAGCCTCCATACCCTTGCCCCACATGTAGACCGTTTCGGTAACATTCAGATAGTCATCGGTGAGAGCATCGAGTCGAAGACCGTTGGGTCGCTAGCGCAGATCTCTGTTACTTTAGGTATACAATGTGGTCAGTCAGGAAACTTACATCCTCAGTCATGAGATACGCCGACCCATCATCGTCCTTGAAGAGTCCCATGTCGCGGGATTGCTGACCAAGTGGCCGGAAGCTCCCATGATACTGGTATTTCCCACAGACGGTCGCGCAAGTCGCCACACCTACCTTGGCCTCTTGATAGTTCGGGTCATCGATATGCATATACATGACATAGGTCGATGTGTGGTCGTTGTAGATGATCTTGGGTCGCTCAACGATACGGTTCGGCCCAAGGTCGCCGCTCGACGTCCGAGACAAGAGGGCGTTCTCAAATTTCCACTCGACGAGATTTGTCGAAGAGTAGCAGTTGATGTTTTGGAACGGGGAGCCATTGGTTTTGTCCTCGCCCATCATGTAGTACACTCCGGATACTTCAATGATTCCGGGGGCATGAGCTTGGATGTGACGGCCCGTGTTCGTCTAGCAGCTTCAGGTCAATTCGAGTTCAGGATATCAAAGATTCGAAGACTCTCACCCCAGTCCATGTAGCGCCAGGGATGACCTCCGGCGCAGCCCGAACCACCGTTACCAGTGCCAGGAGCAGCGGCGCGGCTCCAAAGGAAGACAGCATGTTTGATAATGGTTCAAGAATCACAGCTCTTGACTGCTCGCTCAGTGATGGTTCGAATCATCCGCATAATTCTTTGAGAATGCTGACATTTATATATCATTTTCCACAGCTATGCTTCCTCTTTAGGAAGGTCCCCTTTTAGTTGCTACATAATGAGGGCTAAACCGCGGAGGACTCTGGTGTCATGGACTGTGGGTTTCACTAGCTGTCCTAACCTTGAACTATGAGTTGCGTGGTTGACATCCTGAAGCTGTTAGTGGTGCGGATAACCCTTGTAGTCTACGTGACCTCCAGCTTGAGCTGTCAGTCGTGCGCATAATGTTCAGACGAACGCATCGCGGGGATTCGCGGGGGAATTCGCGGGGTAAATTTTATGATGGGGTCAATCTCCGGGGGTAATTCCGGGAGTTGGATCCTACAGCGGTTGATGGATCTTGATACTACGAAGCACTTGAGAATGGTGGAGTTGGCTACACCCTGGATCTTCAACATCCCCCTTCGCTCCCCACACTCTCTGAAAGACACCGCTTCTGTCCCGATCATATCAATCATATATTTGTCAGTATGTTCATAGACTCATCGAGTCCTTCAGAAGAGAATATTTACAGTTGCCCACCAAATGCCCACCTGGCCCGCCTGAGAAGTATATACAAGCTTAGTTGTCCACCCGAATCGTATAGTCGTCACCATTTTGGCCCGTCACCGTCACGGTGATTCCCCAGTCCGGAACCTTGTACGAATCATTGAGCTTCAACGGCGCGTCGTTTAGCTCGTCACCACCGCATCCTCCTGAGTTCGGCTTCGAATCGAGGACCATGATTGGCGCCTTTCCGGTGTCTCGGTCCGTGAACAGCTCATAGAGGAGCACGCCCGTGCCGCACGCGTTGTCGTCGTTGTTTGCCTTCGAGCGCACCTCGGCTACGAGGACGGCTGTGTCGCTGTGCTTGACGACGACCATCTTCTTTTGGCCGCCTTGCACCTCCATCGGGGATAGCGTGTGGGTTGTTGAGCCGGTGCCCGCGACGCAGTCGACCTGGCTGTCGTGGATCCAGCCCAGTCGCCACTTGTTCCAGGCAAAGTAGTCGGGGCTCGGGCCGTTGATGTCGCCCATCATGTCCCAGCCGCCCACGTACAGGTCGGTTCGACCGGTCGGGAGCGGGTAGAGGTCCGGCAAGCCCATGCAGTGACCGGTCTCGTGGTTCATCACCTTGTAGTGCCAGTAGTTGTACGCGTCCATGCCAAACGTCACGGATCTCTTGGCGATGTGTGTGCCGTTTTCAGACGTGGCCCAGTCCATGAATGTTGGCGAGAAGGAAATCTCCGATGCCGCCTTGGTGGGGACGATGTACAGGACGTCGACCGAAGGGAACATTTGGCCGGCTGCCTCGTAAGCATTGACTGCGTCTTGGATGTACTTTTTGTGAGATTGGTAGGACAACCCACGCTTCCAACCGTAGCTGGAGGCGTCAGCCGGCATCCTGTAGAACCGCGACTGGTCGGCTTGGATGCGGAGGGTCAGCTGGCCGAAAGACGACTTTTTGTACCAGTCCGGTGCGCCAGGCACGAAGACGTTGTACAGCGACTGAGGCGAGTCGTTGGCGTTTTGGTCCGGGAAGTCGACGAAGAGCATGAAGGCGGAGAGGGTTCCCGTGCTTGGGGCAGAGTTGCCAACCATCCCGAAGCCAGAGCTCAAGCTGACGCCTTGAACCGCCGGGAGCTTACAGCTCGACACGGAGTCTCGCGGGGCATGCTTGCATGTGGCGGCGGCGGCGGCTAACGTGAGGGACGATAGCCCCAGCGAGGCATAACAGCTGAGTGGCTTCATGTCTTGAGACGGCCGGCGTTGGTGGTGGTCAAGAAGAGTGGCAGTGAGGACTCCTGAGTCTGCTGCCAAAAGACCCAGATGAAGAGGCGGCCCAGAGGGCGTATTAAATACATCGACATCTAGACTACATAGCTGACCCCGACAAACCCTTGCTTACCTCCTTGGACGATCCGCGATATCAATTCCGGCTAAACTCCGCGAGTCGAAATTAAGGCGGATAGTTTCGTTTCAAATCTATCGCAAGCACGCCGTCGCTTCAAATGGCCCTGAGGGTCTTCTCCGAGGCCTGCTGGGCTGTCACTTTGCTTACCAGCTTTGGATAACCGACGGGACCGGCGTGGGCTGCACCGCCGCCGCTCGCGTGGCTCAGCCCCGCGCTGATTATCGTGGAGGAGATGGTGTATTAATTTGTCCCTGAAATCATCGCGGGAGGTGGACTGCGTCATGATTGGCTAGACGAAGCGGCTTTAGTGCGCTACGAGGTCTAGCCTTTGGAAGGATTGAGAGTTCCAGAAGTACCGACACGGTGTTTAGTCAAATTGCGATCCTATAGTTTCTTGGGAACTTTAGAAGGGATTAAAAAGTGCAACTAACACCTGCTGCTACATACCGACACATCACATACAGTTAGACGAAGGAGTTGATCACCACAAGTGTTACTCTCTTCAGTCATGACAAGTCACATAGCAAGTCGCGTGAAACCAATCATTGCAGATATTCAGTCTGCCGAAATGAATCGATAAATGCATTAAGTAATGATGCTACAATATGATGCAACGGACTGAAGAACTTCCAAAAACTGGGAATGAGATTGCACTTCAGGCTGAATCCTAAGTGCAATATATTGTCCCTTTGAGTAGGTCGAGGGACATTTATTCGTATTGCTCTCTCCATGCAGCTACCCAGTTAAGCCTGCGCCGCAGGATCAAACCGAGCTGCTGCGTCCTTACAATCTTCGGCTACACTTCCAACTAACTCCCCATTCGCCTGGTAACAATAAACATTGTTGTATACTCCCCGAATTTCCTCTGGTGGAGTTAACGAGTTCTGGTGGTAAAGCGTAACATTCCCGACTGCCATCTTGGGATAAGCGAACGTCTCGTTAAAGTACAGCGTATTACGCTGACACTTCTTGTTGTTGAGCAACTGGGGAATGTTGAGCAAGGCATGGAATGTATGCTCGGTATATGGTGAGGCTCCAGTAAGTTTGTAAGTCACGTCAAATGCTTCAGCAACGACTCCGGGCCCGGAAATGGAGTTGGGTACCACAATTGGCTTCACTTGTAGATTGTAGAGGCCTCCGGACAGGGTCTGTACAGCTGCTGTATCAGGTACGAATTTTGCCGGAAGAATTGTTGATCCTTCGAACGGTGACACGCCTGCGGCGATGCTGGGAACGATTGCTTCCACGTCCTGATTATCGGTGCCGCCAATGTATTGCTTGACGGGAACGCCGATAGGTGTTTTACCATCCACCGTAGCGTCCGTCCAGGGGACGATAACAGAGCCTTGCATGAGGGAGGCGATTTGAAGGGGGACGGCATTCAGAGGAGTCATGCGAATGTCATTGTCGTAGCCGCCCTCTACTAAGCAAGGATGCATGCCGGGGGGGAAGTTAGGAAGGATGCTGGTAGGAACGTCGAGAGCATCGTATCCCGTAATCTTTTTGACAGCTTTTTTGGGGATGGGGACTATGCAGAACGCTGAGAGTTGTTAGCAAGTCGAGGCGTGGAACCCAGAAGCGTGGGCAACATACTCGCATTCACGGACATGGTCCTGTTCGCCGGGTTGTACTTCGCCAACGTGTTCGGGCCAGCTTGGGCACTACAGAGGGAGTAAAAGGCGGTCAAGACCGCGAGGAAAGATGTGCGAACCATTGTGAGTATGTTCAAAGATGTTGAGTGTAGTGAATCTGACCATGGAACTCATCGGGCGAGCTCGGTATATATAAGTGTCTCGCTCCTACATCATCGGCGTCTATTCTCCTGCAGCTCAAAGAGGTAACAATAATGAAATGATGTGCTCGACCCACTTGAATTCAAGCTTACATGCCGCCCATGTGTGGATCAAAAAGGCGACTAATCTGGTTGAGTTGTCGAGCTCCGTCGGTGTGATTCCCCCCCGGTTGGTCGTCGCAACAACCAAAGTGACAGCGGGCTCGGCACGCCTCCCTCCCGCGTCTACGATCAGTTTAGCCTCATGCGGGCGATCGACACGAAATCTCCATCTCAAAGCCCCGAAATAAGTGAGCGGGAGGGACCAAGCCGCGCCACCGCGAGAATACAGGGAAACGTGGGAGGTCTCCCCCTGGGTCCCCGGACGACAGATAGGTAATCAGGAATTACACCAGCAAATCACTTGGCGTTCACGGATTGACGCCCATTTTGGGACTTTGGGTCCAGCCGAAAAACTTCACGCTTTGTCTTGGCAACGCTAGCTCGATGGAAGTTCGAGCAGGTTTCCCAAAGCGTGTTCCGCCCCGTCCGCAGATGACGGAATATATCAGTCAAGATCTCACCCGCCATCTTGGAGAACCAATAGGGGGATGCCGACCATGGAAGCGTGTTCCCGTTCCCCGGGCTCAGATCCGGCGGGAATGAATTGTTGTTTGTCTTGAAACGGTACTGGGCCGAAGGGGATGGTGGCAGGAAAATGTGTCTCAGCCTCAACGAGATCGGCGCATAACTCTGCAGCGCCACCAACCTCGTAGCGCCGCTTTATTGGTTGCCGATGACGCTGTGATCTGTTAGCTAGTGCCAGAGGGCCTCTTGTGACCGATAATTTGCGGTCTGCAGGTCTTCCCCAGAGCGGCAGAGTATCGATCTGAGACGGGGGCGCCAACCGCCATTAGGAGCCGCCCCGAGACATCCTCCATGCCTAAATACGTCATCCACCCCAAGAATAGTGACCGAGTTTCTCCCTCCAGCGGGAATTCAGGCGGGGAGAGATCCACATGCCTTACAACGGCCACAGCTGTGGGTGTTTTGCTGGGAGAGCTCATCTGGAATGTGGCTCGATCGGCGATTAGCGGCCGCTGGTGGCTCTGAAGTCATAAGTTGGGCTTATCGTCTTTTCAGGATAGATCGGAGACATTCCGTAGAGTGGAAAGATGAAATATAAAATGTGAGGCTCCTTGCAGGACAAGTTCGATCTATTACCCAGAGTAGCTAGTGGTGAGGTATATTAGTATCGTATTATGTGGAGAGATCGAGATCTCGTTGCCTGTGAAACGGCCCATCCGATGCAGCCACCTCTTGTCCCTTACATCAACTTGACTCTACAGAGTTAGAAGATGGTCATGTGTAAGTTTAATCATTCTGTCGTCATTGCGGTATCTTTTGGCAATTACCAAATTGCATCATCGAGCTACCACCAACCCGGGCCTACATTACACAGGGACCTAGAATCTCAGATTCCCAGATAGAGCACCCAAGACCCTGGTTGTTGCCCTATCATCGGCTTGCATACAGGAGTAGGATAAAGGCGCCAACAAATAAGAAGTAGATCACACTTAATAGCCAAGCTTGTTAACATATTCAAACCAGAAAACCGGTATTAGGCTGAACACTACCCTCGATAGAACATTGTGGCAACGTCGTCGACGACAGGCAATCGCCCAGATACCTTGTTTAAATGTCACTAGTAAGAATTGATCTCTAACAGCCATTGTAAGACATAGAACGGTTCAGTACTGAGAGGCAAGATTATCGACCTTTGCTAGCCGCAGCTTCGCGGAATGGCGCTACACGGGCCGCAGTCGACTCGTCTCACCTCATCTATAGACTCGGAGTTAATCGTTTATCGAATCGCGACTGCAATCATAGTCGACCGGTGACTTCGGCAGCCGGAGTTGCAGGTTACGTACACAACCATGTTAGATTGCGGAGTGCTTTTGGCATAGCGATCCGGGCGAATCGCTTCAACAGAAGGATCGTAGAGGATTATCCCTATACATTGGACATAGAGAACCCTACTTGGGCTTGACTACCGAACTGAATTAATTGTCAATTGTAAAAGTTGCAATGGACTAACTGGACAGTTAAATAGGTCTTCTGACATACAGCCCGTTCGCTGATGTTCTTTCGCGGTGGAAACCTGCAATTCATACTGACAGAAATGCGCACCATATCGCCCTTTATAGCAAGCCGACATATCCTCTCGTGATAGCCCATACTGTAGCTCCTCGCCACATAGAAATACTTGTTCCCGAAACTCATATTTAATTGGGAGTGACTTCGGGTTTACCATGGCCGCGCGAACGCCGAGCTGTGCGGCCCGCTCGGAAGTGGAAGCTTACACCGTGTCCGACATGTAAGCCAACCAAGTTGTCGGACTTGACCTCTAATTCCGATAAAACGTCTAACTTGTCTTCCTAGTATTTAAAGGGATACCCAGACCTAACGGGCCATGTTTCTTGGTCCGTTATCTTCAAATCAACATTCATAGTGGCTACAATAGTCATAACTATGGCCGTCATCCTTCTGCAGGGAGGCACAGTCCTCATTCATGGAGACAATGACAAGGTTTCATCGGTCAACACCGATATTCTAATCGAGAACGACAGAATCACCAAGCTGGAGCCAAATATTCAGCCTCCCCAAGGTTCTGAGACCATCGACTGCTCGGGGAAGCTCATATCTCCCGGCTTCATAGATACCCATCACCATGTCTGGCAGTGTTCTTTTAAGGGTCTTCTCAGCGATGGAACATTCACTGATTATCTTGGAACAAGTGAGTTACTGCACTTAATCTCCTGATCTAGTATGGTGTTCATATAAGTAGTGTTTGCGTCGAGTACCGTCCTCGCGGCTGAGGATATGTTTTGGAGCAACCTCGCCGGATGCTTGGAAGCTGTTGATGCCGGAACTACGACTATTCTGGATCACGCCCACTTGAACTGGACAAAAGATCATAGTGAGTCGGCCCGGTAGTCCGTTTCCCAGCACTCCGTTTCCCAGCTCTGTACTATATGCTAACAGTACCAGGCAAGCAGGCCATCGCGGGTTCAATTACCTCGGGGATCCGATCTGTTTTTGCCTACACCCCTACCGTGGCACTCATCGAGACAAGGCCAGAAATCAAGTTCTCTTCAGAGCCCATGGCCAGCTGGGTCATGGAGACCTTTGAAACTCTCGCAAACTCAGCTTCTTTGAAAACCCCCACCTCTAGAGTTCGACTAGGGCTGGGCTTCGACTTTTACTTTCTCCCTAAAGACTTGGTCGTCGGTATTTTCAACAAGGCTAGGTCCCTTGGGGTGAAGATCACCACGTCCCATAGCAGCGTTGTCCATAGTCCCGAGGGAACCATGGGCCTCCCTGAACTGTTGAAGAAGTATGACGTTCTTGGCGAAGGGGTCGTCCTCTCTCACTGTGCAGGTGCGCAGCCTGGGGATGCGAAGTTGATTAGTGAAGCAAATGCCTTTGTCGCGGTGACTCCGAGCACCGAGGCGGATATTGCGCAAGGCCCATCAGTCTGTTTCCGCGACGATCTCCCTGGAATGCAAGAGGCGTGCTCTCTCGGCGTCGACTGCCATAGCTTGACAAGCGCAAGTGTCGTTAACGAAATGCGCGTCGGTCTTAAGATTGCAAGAGCTTCTCGTGGCCTAGCAGATTTCAAAGCAGGTATACTGCCGGACAGTGTTCCGTACAAAGTCGAACAAGCCTACAACATGGGGACCATCCAAGGTGCCCGAGCACTCTGCATGGAGAAGGACATTGGCAGTATTGCCGTGGGCAAGAAGGCAGATCTCGTCATCTTCGATGCTTTGAGCCCGGCTATGACCGGAGCAGCGCAGAAGGATCCTGTTGGAGCAATCGTGTTGCATTCAACTATCAGAGACATTGACACTGTCATTATTGATGGGGTGATCAAGAAGCGAGATGGAAAATTGCTTGCGGTGAGGAAGGTCGAATGGCAAGACAGAGGAGACTTTGTCGAGACGGAAGAAACTCTAGACTGGCGAAAAGTGGCTCAGCATGTTCTCGCCCTTCAGAACAAGCTCGTCACAAAGATTGCTGAGTACGATATGAAGGCCATTAGCAATGCAGTAGCAGGGTTATTCGGAATCAAGTAGGTGCGGTGAGCAACCATTAATAGCATTCTACTGAGCTTAGTCTATTGATATGTTCGAAATAAAAGTTGTCCTGCTCCACCGTCCAAAACATCTCGATCATCGTATCGAAAGGCTCTGAAAGCTTTTGCGTGAAACGCATTTCCCGTCTCATACAGCTACTTAATTACCATATTTCACCGTCTCATATTGACTCTTCGCCCTGATGCGTTCTCCAAATTTGAACAACACCCACGGAACTGGTAAAAGCGCCAGGGCAATGAAACCCAACAGGCTAGTCGCCCAACCAATACCCAACTTCTCATACACTACTTCAAGTTAGCATTGCCTTGCCGCATTGGTCGAGAGATAGGTGGCTTACTCTGAATAGTGAAGAGGGGGAAAACACCTGCAAACCCGTAACGGGCAAGGGTGTTTGCACTGCTCGCGCTGGCAACAACGTTTCCATGATATGTGTCCGTAGTGTACTGGATCGTGCTGACAAAAACACAAAGGTTGCCCCAAGCGAAGGGAATGATTGCTGCAGCCGGACTCGCCCATGATATGTTTTCACGTGCCGTCCACGCAAACCAAAACAGGCCGAGAGGCAGACCGATACTTCCAATCATGGCCGGATAAAGTCGATACTCCGGGGGAACCTGATTGAGTGGAAAGCGTGGTATTTGTTTGCGATATAGGAAGACATCACAGAGCATGATGGTGAGAAGGCCGATGAAGCAACCTATGACGATCGACAAGAATACTAGGCCGGATTGTTCGATGGTGAAATGATAGGTTCTCCCAAAGGTGTAGGGCACTCCTGCGAAGAAACTAAAGAGAGTTCCAAACTCGGCCGAAACGTACAAGCAAATGAACCCAACAATCGGTTCGGTAAACAACATCCGAATTGGGCGGAGGAGCGCGATGACAGCGAAAGCCTTCAACCGAGCGCTCAAAGGTGGCGACGGAGGAACCGCTTGCCCTCTCTCCTTTGCGAGACGTCGTTTGATGACCGGGTGGAACGTCTCGCTAGAGAGTAGTGTGAAGATGATGCAGGGGATCACGAAGAATAAAAGAGTCCACTGGGTCCAACGCCAGCCTTTCCTGTTGACAACAAAGGATCCAATGACGGGTCTGAGTGGTGGTTAGTTAAACAAGTCTGGAACAAGGAGCCAGTTGACTTACCCCAAGCCAGGGCCCAGAAACGGCATCAAGATGAAAATAGCAGAGGCTGGTCCACGGGTCTTTGGACGGAACGTCTCCGACAAAGAACCTGCGGCTACTGCCAATACAGATGCCCAACAAAGTCCAGCCATGAATCGCAAGAAACACAATCCGCCGAAGTTATGAACGAAACCCGCACCGAGCGTGAAGAGGGCGCCCAGAGGGACCGAGGCCAGATAGACGGGATATCGACCCACGGTTTCCGAGAGAGGCCCGCCGATGACAGGACCAAAACCCAGGGCCAGGACGTACATCGTCAAGGAGATGAGGGCAACAGTGCTGCTGATGTCGAATTCTTCCATCAATTGGGCACGAGCTGGACTCATGATGGATGTTCCTATCGATCTGGGGGAAATGATCAGTTCAAGGCGCAACCAGGCCGTGATAGGAAAACACACGCTAGAAGAGCCGACGAAGACAGCATCGTGACTTGAAGCACCTTCCGCCCCGTCGGCCAATTCAGTGGGTTGTGAGGGTCGGTATCCCAATCCACAACACCCTCGACGACCTTCTCCTCCTCCCGCTGTGCCCTCTCGACATCCTGCACAGCTGGAGGGTCTCGAACTGCTCCATCCGTCTCCGTCATCGTCACCGAGTCGTCGTCCCGAGGATTCTCCGCTTTGTCCATTGTCGAGCACGCTGCTGAGCAGAAGGAGACGCTGAGTTAGGGACGAATGCAAATTGATAGATATCTATGAGACCGGGTTGTACATTTTCGTACGATTCGTCGTCAAGATATTTATGTGCCTCCGTCGCAACGGGTTTTTTTCAGGACGGAAGCGCGGAAACGCGCCGACATCGTTTAATGACAAAAGGGAGGCTTCGGGGTAAGTATATAATCTCTCCGTCGCATGATTACTGATCTCCCAACATGACCTTGCGCGGGCCGAGGTTCTTGCAGCCTCTTGTTCATAAATGATTACTCATAATATTTTTTATGAAGAAAAGCGCCCCCTAGTGTGGAAAATGGCTTGCGGGTGCTGTGCAAGTCTACTTGTGCCAACTCAATTGATAAGGCGCGCTTATATCATTGCCCGACTTGGCTTATATCTACCGCCCACGCATGGCTAAATGATGTTGACTTCCCGTTAGCATTCCCTGTTTAAATCCAGGGGCGCTTTGCCATTTGTCGAATTTCTTTAAAATGATATTTGTAAGAAGAGGCAAAATGGTTTAAACTGACACGCTCCGCCATCCGAATGGCGACACACTTGACGACTCTTCGCCTGCCGCTTGCCTAACGCTCTTCTCGGAATACTCGAAGGCGCCGTTCTCGAGCTCTGTGTCTAGAATCATCAACCTCACTCTCCCGTTGCGCCTTAAGATTAAGGACCATCTACTAAATCCACGATCTGAGGACCTCATACAGCGTCTTCTAGAGCACGCAGTCCTTACACAGAGATTGTAGCTTATTTTTTAAATAGAGGTACTTAGCTGTCATGAAGGTGTGGATAGCTATCAATGTTCACGTTACGAAAGACACACCACTCACGGTGCCAAAACTCAGGTATGGATCGTCGAGATGGTGTACTGCGGTTTCAATTGATCATGCTCCAGCTATCAAAGTCGTAGTCTTCCGTCATCGCACTGTCCTCCCTTGTCGCCAGCTGGTGTAGTGTATTTCCATCACTGAAAACCAAGCGCGTTTTATGCCGGTGAGGTCGGGCTGCTGTGGGGAACTCAATCCAAATATCAAAAATACCCGGGAGTTGTCTATAGCTGCTAGTTAGGGGCAACAGCACCGTGTCGGTAGATTAGCCAGCAGCACTACTAGACGGTTCAATTTCAGACACTTGCTTGAAACTAGCGGTCAACGAAACACCCCTCAAAGCAGGGCGTGCTGTCACAGCATTTGGCCGCGCCAGGGGAAAAGAAGTGTTTGTGGTGCGATAGAGTGTGTGTAGTAAAGTGAGAAACGAAGCTGTTGGTAGTTGCTGAAATAAGTGTCTTGCCCAGAGGACCGGAGGCTCTTTATATATTCACAAAATACAGTCTGCCAACGCCGACAGCAGGGGTATTCTTCACCACCGCTGCATTATGACATTACTTTTAGTCAATGAGAGCTGCTCCTGTCCGTGATACATGGCATCGACTCGTCATGGAAGCCAGATCAGCTGGAGAGCGAGCTAATAGTACGGCAACGCTACAAGGAACGGATCATCCCACCCGACCAAGGCCACAGTAGCTGGCATTCCTGTCTCGGAGAGACTCGCCAAACTTTGTCGAGCCCCCTACATCCCGGAAGTCTGTCTACCCGTGCCAACGCATACGTCTACTCGTTCCTTGCAAATATTACAACAGTCTTTCAACATTGTATGCTCCGGAAACATGCAACCCGGCTTGGTATGTGCATACACACATCCTTATTGATTGATCATAACCCTAAGAAGGACTGTAAGATGACAACAATGACATGATATGTAAAACAGCAAAAAGAAGCCAACAGCTATTTATCATAGTGTGACTCTCGACCAAGTAGTCAGTAAAGATGTAAGGCCGGTTTACTTACTCGGCAGTTCGAGGAGTAGCCTTGACATATTCTACCTCCATAATTTTAGAATTGGCTCCGGAATTTCCATCATAATATCGCGAGGTTGACATATATTCTTCAGTTATGCACATACATGGCTGTAATCCATGCCTTCACGCATATATATGAACTATGTAATCAAACCCTTTCTGTCATATTGTGTATCAGGCAGTACATTAGAAGTGCTCTTTCAAGTAACTAAAAGATGCAAAGCTCCGCTGCACATATCACCTTGGTCAACAAGACCTCACACGTGAATCCCCCCGTATGCAGCTTACTCCAATGAACTCAACTTCCTCGAAGCCCGAGCTCGTTTATCCGTCATCACTACGCATTAAAGCGAACGCTAGTAGCTGCAAGGCACCACCGTCCCGAAATCAAGCCATCCGCTCCGGGTTAAGTACACATCAACTACACGGCTGAACGTCAATGGAAACCCCGGTGATTTACCCTTTTCTAGCCAGCTTCCGAGCCGGATCAACCCTTCCGCCCCCGTAGCGGTGGATGTCTTCGACATCATCAATGTAATCAATAGTTCGACTTTTGTCTCGTCAGTTATGGTTGCCGAAATGAGCCTAACCGTGGACGGACGGATCTCAGACGATCGCTGCACCTGGCCAGCGGAACATATACATCTCGGCCAAAAAAGGTAGTCCGAGAAAAAAGCCGAGCCTCAAATCAGGATCGTTCAGACGAGGCACCGGCCGGGGCCCTAATGCGTCTTGAACTCCGGCCCTTTGAAGACACGAAATGCCGAGGTCATAAGGATAACAAATGTTAGACTATATACAAACCATACAGATGACCAATACTCCATCCTACTCACCTACTACTTATCTAACTACTTTTGTCAGAGTATCTGAAGGTGGAGTTCTCGAGCTCCTGTGCTAAGGATTACCCTCAGTCTCCCTTGTGACTCTAGATTAGGCATCCTCGGCTAGAACTCCAATCTAATGGTCCACCTGCAGCATTGAAAGGTTGCATCTCGTACGTGCTTCTATTTTTTCTGCAGAGGTGCTCCTAGCTATTCAAACTTTGGCATCTATCGAAAAATGATTCTCGTATTACTGAAGCTTCACTTCTTTTGTTCCCTGACACATGGATTCTTCTGGTTGATCGGCCTCCAACTTGCTCTCATTCCTTACGTAGGTAAGTGATATCTCCAAATCATGGCTCTACCGCGGCTACGGAATACCTCTTTTTGGGAAGGTAAAATCCTGCCTATTGCGTCAATGTGTTAATTGAGTAGCTGTTGTCGTACGATTATGTTACCTTACGAAAAGACTTCTGTGTTGGTTTGACGTGTCATCAGAGAACTCCGCCCCAGACACGGCTATAAATAAACCGGGTAACTCTGCGTTGTTGGTCAGCCGGGCCCAGGCGGAGTAGCAAGTCTGCCTTGCCAACCCCGGCATGCCTTGAGGTCCTCTTTGCGGCCTTTTGCGAGGGCGAAGCTGATTAGTGAAACATGAAGATGCACACCGGGCTTGTTGTATGCGACCTTTGTTTCGTAAGGGACAGGCGAGGAAGCATTACAATATCTTGATACCAACCGTCCGCGACGGCGCCCGAGAAACAGGTCCTAGGCCGTTCACCTTGACCCGATTCAGGTAATTCTTCACCAAGTGAGGCCTGAGTGGGCTCGAGACCCAGGGGGTCTGAAAGATTAGGCATCCATCCAGGCAGCCTCGCCAATGTCCCGTCTAGATTAACCGCGCGCCTCTCTCCCGACGCTTAGTCAAGGAGGCCAACCATCAGGCCCAATGAAATTAAAAGCCGAAGAGGGGGGACCTGGAGGTGAGAACTGAAATCCTTACTCTTCTACTGCTTAGCAGATCGTTAGTCTCGGTCGGTGCCGCTGATGTCTAATCAACAGGAGATCAGGGCCACTCAGCGCCGCTTGATGACCCAATATGGAATCGAGTTCCTCAGGCCTATTGATTCTCTCCCGGAAAATGACCGACCACTGTGCCACAAGACGATTGTCTCCCATGTCCGGCAGCTGGGTAGAACGCAATTCGATCAATATCATGACATCGTCACCGTCGATTCCAATGAACGCCCCTGGCGAGGACAGATTCGCTGTCGAGCGGAGCGGGTTGCTGCACTCGCGACAAAGTGTCTCAAGGCAAGGATGAACGAGACTGGATGGCGTCTGAAAGTGGAGAATGAAATCATGGCGAGATTTTCTATTGAAGTTAGTTGGTGAGTTCCATCGCTTGCGTTTCGTCTTCCAACATTATCTTGTTGGGATCGCTCTCTTGACTAATCATATGCCCCCTTAGCCGTAAATGCCGTGGAAGACTATGGCGGTCTGAACAAGAGGCCGCTTCGACATCGGTCGCGGAAGGCAGCTCGTCTCCAGGAGCCCGAGATCTGAAGACAAGACAGCGGCAACGAACGCCCTGTACATGTCGCTCCCTCGGGCACAAGGACGATCGGTAAGAGCCATCAATTGATTGCCAGATTCCACCGCTAAACTCAATGAAGAACAGAACAGGGCATCAATCCTTTGTTTGACGATCGTGCTGATGAAACTATTGTATATGATGAAGAGCTTCGATCCCAGCTCCCGGGAAGAGGAGAACGGCCGGATCGGGTGTTCGGCCTTCGTAGGACTGAGCGATTGGATCGAATTCTCCGGATGGATGACAAACGAGCTGGATCCGAAGGAGCATCCGTTGAAAAGACCTTACGCACAACGCCCTTTCGTGCCGACGACAAAGACATTCTCTTCCCTTTCTTGATCCTCGAGGCCAAATCCGAAAAGGCCAGCGATTCCTTTACCGACATTGAGTCGCAGACGGCCTTTGCCATCCGAGAACTCCTTTCACTTCAAAACGGGTTATATCAAGCCACGACAGGGGGTGAAGATGAGGATGACCGACCTTTGGTATGGTTTCTCTCGAACAAGGGGGAGCAATGGAGGGTACACATTGGATACATTGATGCGAAGGGTAGTTCACCGCGATTTGTGAGTTTCCTTTCGACTTACGCGAGGTTGCATAACTTCTGACTTCCATTGTAGCTTGTTACCAGGCTTTGGACCGGCGCCGTGGATTCAATCGATGCCTCACTCCAGCTTTTACTCATCCTCGACTACATCTGTGACTGGGCCCGGGACGTCTACCGCGAATCAGTCATCAACTACCTACTCTCACGAGTAGACGGAGGTTCTCGAAGTCTGGCCTACGACAATGACGTTCTCTCTCTCGCCGCCACAGTTAGGCAATGCACGGTTGAGCAATGGGTCCAAGCAGGAGATAAAGAGCAAGAGTCGAACTCGGGCGAAGCTCATTCTGAGCCCCATCAACACGATCTTCAGGCATTCGACACCAATGGCATGGCTGCTCGTGATATACGATATCTACGCTCGCGACTTACTGCTCTATACATCACCGCTGATAACATCGGCCTCTTCATTCAATCCACAGACTCAACAGCACATGCAGAGCGGTTAGCGAAGAGCTTACTGCTTGTCTTCAAGAATGCATGGCGTGTTAAAAAGGAATGTTTGGATGACCTGGAAGCCATGTGGACCGGCGTGGACCGAGAAGGTTCAGATGCGTTACCGCGTGACACGATGTTCCTGGTTAAGTTTACGATCGCGTCTTATTTGTCACCCGACTGGCACCAAAATATGGAACTTGGCTACATCGCAATGGCAGAAGACTGTCTTGACGTTCTTATGAAGACCGTTGCCGATACACACTATCCTCGACCACAGATATCCGAGTTCCCTGTGGTACCCAGTGAAGCAATCCAATCAACCTTCAAAGACATGAGGGGCCAACATGCATCAATGGACAGGCTTCGGACCTGTATGGGAAGGGAATGCTTCTCAAGTACTTTCAAGTTGCAAAAGAATAGGAGAAGTGTGGCCAGACGGACTGTCTATTCCATCGAGCAAGCTGACGATGGTGGATACTGCCAACTCGATGCGTTTCTTCTCCCAGATACAACCTGGAAAACCCCCTGTTTCATCTCCAGGATGTACAAACGGCATACAATTGGTCGTCAAAACCCGTTGTCCTCTATCTTCCGAGCATCAAGTCGGCTTCAAAACGAGGTACCATCGAATCTTCCGGAGTTCAACGCGTGTTTCGTGACAGTGGGAAGCCTTGAATCTGGTTCTCTTTGCATGTTTGTTTCGAAGGTATCCCATGACCCGTTGTCACTGGCACTCTCCTTAAGCGGGGCATTGGAAGATGCAACTACTGAAGGGGTTTACCAAACCGCTTGGTTTGAAAACGATGCGCAGCGGGGGCTTTGGGGGAACTTTGAGATAAAGAGAACCTTGTTAAGGAAGTACCCTGTCCTCCGCCTTTTTGAGTTCCGTGAACACATACGCGCGTTTAGGACGAAACTTCTTGAACGCCAAGAAAACATCACGATACCAAGTTTTGATCCAGTCGTCGACCGTGTCATTCGGGATAAACGTTCTCCAGCACGACGGCCCAAGTCGGTAATCAAAAATACATCAAAGCTGGTGGTTTTACCATCGAACCCGCGCATCGCTTCAGTCTCAAGTAGCGCGCGCAGGGACTCCTTCACGATAGACTTGACTACTCCTCCACCTGCAGAGCCCGATCTTAGTAAAGCAGGACAACCGTCAACATCCCCGACACTTTCCGTGCCAGACGCACCAGAATCGAGCACCGCGGCACAACGTCGAAGGAAAATCAGCAACCCTCGGAGACTTTCCTCACGGGAAAAGGGCAAAGGCCCAGACGACAGCGTGGTCCTCGAAACTGCTGCCCCTGAGGCGACGGACGAGCCTATGGCAGACATCACGTTGCAGAGTGCAAACTCCCCGCAACCTAAGCGGCCATTGGAGCAAGCCGACCATGACGACTGTGAAATAGTTCTCGAAACAACGCCATCCAAGCGAACAAGAACGGATGAAAATGAAAGAATAGATCCGGGACGAGATGTTCTCGATGATGAGGAGTTTGAAATGCTCCTACAAGCCGGTTACTTCGCCACCATGGACTAGGGTGAGCGCGAGTCAGTTGAAGTAAGGGATACCACCCTCGGCCGAGACGTTGCCGGCGAAACTTCCAGGTTTCGTGATGCTATTTTTTGTTAAAGATGATTTTCAAGGGCCAGACACACATCCCTTGTTTGATAATATGCTACGTCCTTCCAGTAAGTCCTATATTGATGCGTATATCTTAGATGCTATGAGGAATTGTTTTTGCAATATCCAGCAGACGCGAAGACCACTGTGGGCCATCTCATCCTATAAACGTGTTTGACCACCCTTTCTCTATCATGATTCCTACATACAATGTCCTTAAGTGCAATGCAGGGGGAGAGCTACAGGTGAAAGTCAAGAAGGGAGGGATAATGAGAATACATATCATACGACTTTTCATTTAAGATCTACCAGAAGTGGACTATTAATCTTACTTGCAGTTTCTTGTCATAATCCAAAAACCGCGATTACCACTTGATTTTATTCCACTGTTCCCATTCCTCCTTCGCGATATCCTCTGCAGACTTTGGTGGTGGGCGTGACACAGGAGCTTTTGGTCTGTAAGGTCGCTGCTTCACATAGGTTATCAACAACTCCGTGTTGATGGTGAGCTTTTTCAGTTCCTCGTACAGACTATTGGATGGTCTACTGTCTATGAGTTGTCGAATGACGCTGGAGCTCGGCGGATTGAGGGATCTAAAGCCGGGGTGGCAAGGCACAAATCGAACCATCCCTTTCGGTCGGAAATATCTATGACAGACCCAGGACTCGCCGAGCTGTGTGATCACTCGAGAAATCTCGGTCTCGACAACTGGCCAAAATTAGTACCATAGCCCACTTTGGTAGCTGAGAGATGATCCTACCAGATGGTGAGTGGCCTTGCAGTCGGCTACGGATGCGACACTCAACCGCGTATCGATCGATGTCCACCCGCTTCCATATAGTGTGAGCGGAAATCTGCCTCATCGAATTTGCACAACGAAAATCGACGGGCCGTGAAACATCACTGGTGATACAGTCCTTGCAGCCCCAGTAAGTCAGATCCGCCATGCCTCCAGCGCCAATCCAGTCCGGACCGCCAAGGAGTATGAACTGGAGATCTACGCCATCCTTCCGTGTGGCACGTTCAAGTCTTGAGCGAAACCCCGCCCATTCCGCCTGCGACTTGTCGTATATCCAAGCCCAGTCGGGCAGTGTCTCGCCCCAAAGGTTGACACGTTGCGCTCGCTTAAGGACCAGAGGATTTCGTTCTTCGCCTATCTTCTCTTCAAGCCTCTCGTCATCGGTCATGATGACAATTGCGGCGACGAAGTTCAAGTCGTCTCGGGCATTTTCGAAGACGTGGCGCAAGAGCTGTAGGTGGCCATTGTGGGGTGGGTTAAAGGACCCTGGGAAGAGGAGGATTCGATTGATACCTCGACGTTGTAGGGTGGGAGAGTTTTGGAGGGACTTGTCGAGGAACAGTTGAGGAGCTGGACTGTGGGTTGAGTTCAGACCTGTGCCAACATAGGCTCGTTCAATGTAATCGCCTAATCGCTTCTGCTGACTTCTTTGGATGTTCTCCATGCTGAGGGCGAAGGAAAGGACGAGGTCTACCCGAGCTACGTAGCGAAACGAGTTTCTTGCATGATGGTCAAAATACAGAGTGGTGTGAAAATGTCAAAGCGGGACAGCAAGAAGGTGTAACGAAGCATGACTTCGTTTCAGCAGCTGGCAGCTGTTGCTGCCTTAGCCAAGAGATGCCTGACAGACACTGCGCCAGCTTTGGTGGACACCGAGCGGCTGTGTTCAGGATTAAAGAGATGAATTAAGTATACGTGACTCCGGGGTATTTGGCAACATAGCGTGGCATTGCATCAAAGTCTTTTTACACTGCTGGTCAGTATCACCCTCTTTTAATGATGGAACAGATTCTGACAGAGACTGCAGAGTACTGCCTTAGGCATTCGGAAATTTGATACGAGAGGTGGTACAGGAACAGTTCACGATCGAATTCTCAAAACGAGCAACAGTCATCGCTTTCTTCTTCAAATCCACCACCCGGCGACGGTGCACGTATAGTCGAATTCAAGAACTAAGCGGAGGATAGTGAGATTTTATTCGACAATCTCACATATACGCTTCAGCTGTTTGGACAAACCGCAGTCGAGATCGAGTTGGTGGTCTGGACTGGTCGCGCTCTCGCCGTTCGTGGATCTGCTTCCAGTTTTGTCGTTGCCCTAGTTCCAGATCCTCGGCGGAATACTCGACAATTTAGCCTCACCTACAAGCGGGCGCTAGGTGACAGTTCCCGGCTCGCCATTGTCAACGGCACAATCCGGCCAAGGCGCGAAGCAAGGATTGTATCCTCAGGAAATTCCCCGCAAAGCTACTAACTCTAGGTGGAGATGGCTGGGCCGATCTTCATCTTGAATGTTTTCGCACCTTGATCAGGGCAATTGGCTGTGCGATCATCGCTTGGCTCTTATACGGCATTCGCTGTCGATAACGTACCGAGCGCTAATACAATGACATTTGTACTGATGGAGAGAAGGATTCAATCTACCACGTGGAGCTCACGAAACAGGACAGATCCGGTACTTGGACGAGATACCCCTGCGAGTCCATACAACAGTTGCTGATACGGAGATGGTCAGATGTCCTACCCTACTGCTGCAGAGCAAATGAGCAACAATCACCGTGAAAATCTGACGATCCTCTGGGAATAAATGGAGATATCAGAGGCGTTACAGAGTATTTTTTTTTTTCTTTCTTTTTCTTTTTCTTATTTGCCAGAATAACATTAGCAGTGGGTATCGAGCTCGATGAGCACGCTGATTGTGCAGAAGTCGCCAACATCTTTCACTTGGATTTTATCGCCCGATACCGCCTCGCTCCCTCCATGGCCCACTACATGCAGGGCGCATTCGATGGCCTCGATCGTATTACGTTGAGGGTAGCACACCGCCGGGGCAATATCGCATTGGAGATGCTTCACGCAAGGGGGAAAATCCATCAGCCACCAAAGCCACCGCTTAAGTGTAAGACACGAATAAAAAACATGTACCTACTTCGTCTAAACACGAGGAGCTGCAGGATGGACGCCACTCAGCTCGGCGCGTCAGGGGTAATGACGGACGCTTGCAGGCCGGTCCAAACAAGAGTCTGTAATCCGCAGTCTTCTTATTTCGGACTGCTCTGACTAACGGATATCCCGACGCATTGACAATTGACACGTCGATGAGAAAGCTATAGGCAGTCATTTACTGAAGCGCTTACCGCTATGTATGCATTTTCACCGCCAGTATGGAAGAGAACGAACGATCGATCGAGCGTGTGGGAAGCCGGCAGTTCATGATCGACAGACCCAGATTGGGGGGAGGGAGGGGGGAGATGCAGGTGGAAACAGGAACATACCTGA
>JAMYIC010002555.1:35161-53206 GCA_024112705.1 Microcera coccophila | reverse complement strand
CTTCTGCGCAGCTTTGCTTAATGATCTTCGCAGGGTTGTTCAACTGTCTACAATAAAGTCAACAGAAAAAGACTTATATGTCATTTCCACCCCAATGATGCCTTAACCTGATTTAAGCCAAAGATGCCAGTCGGCCACTCCCCTACTCTCCTCAAGGCGCCAGTAGTTTGAGAATTTCATCCACCGCAACCGTCCTGCCATCTCCCTTCCGTTTGCACGTGTCTGCCAGCATCCTAGAGCGGGCCGTATACTCTGCATTCTTGTCAAGCGCAACGTCAATCAAGACAGGGGCCAATTCGGACTCGATCCACCTCGGACAACTGTTCCTGCTACCCCATCGGCCAATGCCAAGCGCCTCGGCTCGATTGGCAAAGTCGTAGCAGTCAAGCCAGCTCGGAAGGACAACTTGAGGAACTCCAGCACTATAAAAACTCGTTAATTTTGTTCTTTGTCGTAAGATGTCTCACGATTTGGAATGAGACTTACCAGACAGCCTCGTAGAAGGAATTTGCGCCGCCGTGGCTCACTGCGCATACAACACGCCCGGTGTTGAGAATGGCGTTAGGCTCTGAAGATAGCCAGGCCAGAATACGGACACGATCTTCCTTTATCTCTCTACCCAATACTTGGTAAACAGCGGACCCAGGCCCCAGCTCAAAGTCTCCGCTGCGAGCGGTATCCTTTTTCAACTTCCAGAGAATTTTCAATCTGCTCTGCGCTCCCTGCTTCGAGGCCGCTGCATCAAGAAGCTTCTTCAAAGATCGCGCCATTTCCACAGCCTCGCCTTCCGATGTGAGGCAGTGCGTTCCCAGGTTTATGTAGACAACCGAGCCATCGTTCAACCAGGCCAAAAGCTCACCGTCGATGTCAACGATTGGTCGAAGGATGGGTCCGCATGCAATCAGTTTTTCTTGATACTCTTTTGGCGGGCCACCGAGATCAAGATCAGGAAAGTCAAGCTCAGGGATCATTCCAATGAGGATCTTGTCGATGCTTTTGAGGCCGTCGTGGATCATGGATATGTTGGTCGTGAGGTTCAACTCGGGCAGGCCCGTCAGCCTCCGCACCATGGCTGTCTTGTTAGGGATGTTCTGATCCCCAATGATGATTCCAATCGTCCGCAGCATCAAGTAAACGTTCAACGGAATGTAGTACCAAGGTATCGGCTTTGGCAGGCCGGACCCGACAGCCGGCCACTTCCAGAAGACTGCCGCCCTAGGCTCGAAATGATGGGCGTAATCTTTCAACGTATTTGGCGAGAGCACGGCGAGACGGAATGATCCAGGCGATGCATTCTTCATGTGTTTTGCCGCCGTCAGACCGGGGGAGAAGATCTGATCAACAAGAACGAGATCGGGAGCCACGTTCTCAATGAGGGCGCAAAGTGTCTTGAAGATGGCGGCGAACTCTTCAGGGGACCAACAAAGCAGCGCTTTAGTCAGGATGAAACGCATCGATGCTGGCGTGTGCCAGAACCCTGGTTTGAGCAGTGACACTGCAAAAATGTTATTCGACGGATCGGGATCGTTCTTGAAGCATTCGAACATTGGTCGGCCAGGGAGTGCGTGAAATGTAACGGAACGTCTTTCGTCGTTCGACTCATCTTTCCCCTGCTCAAGCACTTCCAACAGCACTTTTTCTAAGGGAGAAAACGAAGCGATGTGAATTTCGACGTCGAGGTCTCGCCGGAGTAAGGCGTGAGTGGTTGCCAGGAAGACGTTGGCTTGCCCAAGCTCCGAGTTGGTGAGGAAGAGCACTTTGCGTCGAGACATAATTTTCTGCTTCGGATGACTCTCGCAAGGTCAAGATTTGGACGGCAAAGAGCGACGTTATCTCAATTTTCTACCTTGACGATGGCGTGACCCAGGTTCCGAAAGATGGCAACATGCCGCGCTGGCTGGGCAGACTACGCCCAATAGATGTCTCTAGCTTCACGTTAGTTTCGCCCCTTGGCTTTTTTTATCTATTTGATGACATTACTAGGTATGGAAGTGTATTAGCGCAATTTCAACTATAGTAATCGTGAAAATTTGGCTGTTACTGCTTATGCGCCACTGAGCTAGTCGAATAACGTACGACATATCATTCCAGAAGTTTTAGCGAGGTATCCCACGTGGCATTGCTTCGCAAGTCTATCTGTTGTATGAAATGGCAGAGTACGTCGGGTGTATTCCGAGTTCCCAGCAATGCATTCAATCGACTTGTTTTGTGACCAAGTGGACCATCTCAAGACTGTGTTTGGCTGCTCATGAGATTCGGGGTTAGAGGACAAGCAGTCCGATCGAAAACGGTCGATCCAAGGACCCCATCGTCATAATGAAAGAACACCCTTGCTACATAGTGGGTAAAATCCCATTTCATACTCTAAAAGCCCTATAAAGAATATCTGAGTGGGCTCTGCAGATTCTGAATTTCACATATGCAGGGCCAAGTCAAGGTTTCACAAAACATGAGTCTCAAAAGCTGGCTTCACGACAGAAGATCAGAAATAGACCTGAGTATATGTCAATTTCAACCTACAACTCAATTGGAAGAACCCCTAGATAACAGCTGGATTCCTGGCCTTCGTTCTATCGGTATTTGGGTCCGTAAAAGCCAGATACAGAGAACAGAGGAACGGATAGCTATTGCTCCGCATGGAAGGCACATGTCGCGTAATTTAATTGACTTGGGATCTTTTTCACTTGTCGAGTTCAAACAACAACAAGGAGTGGGGTATACCCAAGACTGTTGTTCCCGTCTCTGGCTGTTCAAATCTCAATAACTCCACCTCCACACCACCCACCCAACAAAGCCTGCTCCGGTGATCCAATGTCCCCAGGCCTTCCATCGAAGTTGATCTCCTCCATACTGCCATACTACCAGCCCATCCCCCAGCCTCACGAGCGACAGGATGGCCGCAAACGACGTGACGGCAGCCTCATTGTCCTGCCACTGCAACGCCACCAATCCAAGGCCGTATGAAATCTCACGAATGCCCTTGAAGTACATGAGAGGCGATACGGAACCACCATCGGTCCCATCTCGAGACGTCGTCGAAGGAGTGGCGGCGGCGGGAGACTCAAGCAGCAGGCCGACATGTCCGTACTCCTTTCGCGGCGAGAACAGGGCCATCACGCCGCGGCCGATACAAGCTGTGCCCAGAACATAGGCGGGTATCGACGAAAAGGTAGTCATTTTGGCGACGCGGGCAGTGCCGTCTTGATGGAGCGATTGACTTGGGAGATCTTTCAAGCTCCAATGTCCGACGGAAGCACAAAGCTGGAGTGGTGTCTGGTGGGAAGGAGGAGGAACTTGAGGGGGCTGGAATTTGTGTAAGAGCTAAACGACGACGCTTACCCATTCGGGATAAGGCACTAAGCTATAATAGGAGGCATAGATAAGACATCGAGCTACGGGAATACGGGAAACTAACTCCCTACTTATAGCGATAGGAAGGGCAATAATTCATTCGCAAAGACCAGTTAACTTTCAGAGAGGCTTTCAGTAGTTTTGCTTAAACTCAGCATGCGATATCTGAATTGGGAGCAGAAAGAGTATCATCATAAGAGCCTGCAGCACTCCCTTGGCTACCCACTGTAGCACCACCTAAATCGAGCTCCAGCGCCTGAAGACATCACTGTAACACCATCGCTACAGGGCCACGTAGTCAAGTAACAATCAATTGTTGCGGACGCCGCGCAGGATAAAACGGCATCTTCACATGCAGGATCGGAGTAACTTACTTCCACACTACACACTCATAACGGAACCGCAGCAGACATCGTAAGGAGACACGCAGGAAATCCCGAGAATCATTATTGAGCTTCATTATCTGTGCCCTGAGCTCTACCTACAATGACCTCCCTCCTACTCTTACCGCAACCGCCCCAGCCATTAAGCCCCTCCACCCTCTCCGCCGCTTACCGCGCGCCTCTCACTTCAGTCCTCACCAAGCTCAAGCCCACCTCCTCCGCCCCCCCCTCGAAGCTCACCATCGCGCTGACGTGTCCGGTCCTCGATGGCCCGTCGCCCAGAAACAAGTCCATTGCCTGGGAGGCAGCCCAGTCCACCCTCGCGGGAGTGTACACCCTCATTGCGGTGATATGTGCCCAGCGAGGAATCGCCACCGAGGTCGATGCGGAGGCGGGGGGTGTGGATGCGAGCGTCGTCTTGGTCGACCACCAGAGGGGGAAGACGTATCATCAAAACTTCGACGGTGGATACGACGCGAACAACACGGCCGTTCTTGATTTTGCAGTGTTTGCGACCACGGTGCAGCCTTGGAGGACCGTCTTCTACCCCAGCACTGAAGCCGGCTACGAACTCGAATCCCAGTTTCTCAAATTTGCCGAGGGGAGGCAGAAGTTCTCGCAGAGTCAACTGGTCGAGGTCGAAGGGGGAATCAGTCTGACCACGGCCCGGACCCAGGTCTCGGATTTGAAGTGGACAAAGACTTACGACACTGTCTGTCTGGGAGGGACATTCGATCATCTCCATCCCGGTCACAAACTTCTCCTACATGCCACGGCCCTCCTGCTGAACATACCGGAAAAGGACTCTGGCAAGACGTGCACTCTCATTGTGGGAATCTCGGGCGACGAACTCCTCGTCAACAAAAAGTACGCCTCCGAAATGCAGTCCTGGACATGTCGCGCCCAAGGCGTCCTCTCCTTCCTCAGCACCATTCTCTCCTACTCCACCACATCCCCGCCGCCGCCTACAACATCCTCTCCCGACGAACTGACCGCCCTCTTGCGCGATGAAACCATCAAGGTCCGTCTGGTGAACATCCACGACCCGTTCGGCCCGACCATCTCGGAGGAGGATGTACATGCGATTGCCGTCTCCGCAGAGACGAGGAGTGGTGGGCACGCGATCAACGACAAGAGAGAGGAGAAGGGGTGGAAAGCGTTGGAGGTGTTTGAGATTGACGTCTTGGACGCGAAGGAGGTGGATGAGGGTGTCGTGAAGCAGAACGGTGAGGATTTCTCAGCCAAGATAAGCAGTACGGCTATTAGACAGCAGAGGGCCGAAGCAAAAGCAACAAACGTGTAGATGGATGGAAGTGCATTTCAGATAGAGCACAGAGTAGTATTACCTCGAAATCTCTGAGACGGTGCATCAAGCCAAGAACCTTGTGTCAAAGGTTGTCATATCGTAGGCTGCCTAAACCACTGGCTAACACATTATGTTTGATAGAGCTTATATAATTAAATAGGAGATTTGAATGTACAAGGTCGGGTCTTGCATTTCTGCTGTCCTCCTGACAAAACATACGCGTATTAGCGCCATCTTCAGCCTCGAAGTCGGAGAGCGGCAATACATGGAATCCTCTCACGTTTTCAGGCCCAATGTGGGAGAGAAGGGAGTGTACTGAAATGAAGAGTTCCAAACTTGAAATGGCATAAAGCCTAACAAGAGAGAGCCTCGATCGAACATTTCTTCAACTTCAGGCTCAACCACTCGTCCATATATTTCGGGTCCTCCGTCTTCATAATCAACTCCTCGTATCTCTTCCCATATATACATAGTTATCTCGTTAACATCAAGTGTTTAAAATAGCACCTGTAAGTAGACGAAGAAAGAACGATGCCTATCCCGTTAATTCCCATGCAGTTTACTAGGTCCTATGCCAACAACTGAGATCTTTGTCCTTCGGGAACGCAAAGCTAGAAGGTCTCTTTTGCCTCCGGCGGCCCTACCGGGGGCCCTCCTCGCCTTCGGCTCGAGCTTTGTAGTAGCCCCTTAAGCCTATAGTAGTTTTAACTAGTAAGCAGTAAGATAGCAAAAACATCTAATTACTGTTAGGTATTTTAGAATCGTGGCTAGTGATTGTGGTGGTGAAGTAATATTAGGCTCCTATTAGAAGAAGTAAAGCTGGAAGCTGCCGCCTACTTCGTGACCTTCATCTTCTACGCAGCTTTGCTTAATGATTATAGACAAGAAACCGAACAACAAAAGGGATAAATAAATGGAACTAGCCACAAATATAATCGTTTGGGCTTTTTTGCAATTTCTGTATAGATTCAAGTTTCTGTCTTCCGTTAAATGCTTCATTAGGTTGCTGGAAGCTGAAAATCCGCAGCAAAAGTCTCGGCGCCCTATGTCACGCGAAAGGCGCGTGCTAGCGCGACGGAGCGTTCTCTATTCCGTGGCCCCCATCCTGATGCTTTTCTCTTTATAACGCGCATAATCTCAGTTGCAATACTATCATCCTTCTACTATACAACCAATTCTTGGACAGATCCTAGCAACATGTCTAGTCTTATGCGCGACCCGGGTGAAACTTCACTCTCGACACTTTTGTCAACATTGACCACAACCCTGCACCCCCCAACATATGTCTTCATGACTATCAAGGATCCATCAAAGCTGCCGCCCATGTCCGAAATACAAATGTTCTTCCGCGAATCAGCGTCGGAGGGAATTACGGTCATCTCAACGCTAGATTATGCGACGGCAAATCAGTTGGATTACTTTTTCCCTTGCAAGATGATCACCCTCAATGTCACTTCGAGCTTGGAGGCGGTCGGGTTCATGGCGGTTCTTACGACGGCCCTGGCCGCCAAGGGGATGGGGGTCAACCCTGTCAGCGGATTTTATCATGATCATTTGTTCGTTCCACTGGGAAGGGAAGAAGAGGCTTTGGAGATTCTGGCCGGGGTAGCCAACGAAAACAAACTTCGTTCAAAAGAATAGGTTGCCTATAAGATAGTCGTGGAAGAACACTACCATACAGCCATGTTGCGCGGTGAATGAGGCGTTGTGTTGAAGGCAGTTTTAGATTAAAGCCTTTCCCCTTAATATATCTCGCCTCATCTCAATACCTCAGCTCAATTGTCCGCCTGGAAGACAGGAAGATGTTCCTCCAACCATAAATTGAGGCGTCTAAAGAGGTGCATGGGCCGGGCTACCCTACACATGTCTCAGTGTAATTCGAGGCGTCGTTGATGCGCGTAAAGACGGTCCGGTCCACTGTATCAGAACCAGTCCCTTTGTTTCTGCGAGACGCCTTTCTTCTGCCGGACTAGCAACCTTCGCAGGGCCTACCTACCAATCCGCAATGCACGGGTATTTATTCCTATACAGGATTTCCAACAAGTCTTTGTCAGCTGCTCGGACGTCTTATTATGGTTGTTTAACGCAAACGCCAATCACGCATCGACGACGTCAGTTCTTCGGTATCCGCGGCTGCCGTATACAAGCATATCCGTCGCAGATAAAATCCTCCGACGCATCCACGACTCACCACACATCAATAGGTCTTTCCGACATCGCCAGTACATCAGACAAGCAAACGCCATGAGCCAGCCAAACAAACAAACTAGATTTTTCAACTATCCGCGGGCTCGGAAAGGGTATCACGGCCCCCCTCACCAGAACGGATGACAAACACACTTGAGACTGACGCCTGCTAGACCACATGTCCCATATGCCATCGAAAGAAGACCAAACCCCGTCATCAGGGGACCAATCCTGATCGTGGCCGCTTTCTTGTGAGATAGATTAGACCAAACTTTTCGTCCCGTTCCTCGCTGGCTCACTATTTCTCAGGATGGAATGGATCCGGTTCATCCGGGAGACGGCTTGGCGCAACGCTGGCTTCAGCTCTCTTCGCAAGATCCATGCCCAGCTTCTAGATTGTGAGCCATGGTACGAACCAACCGTCATCCCGCTTCCTCTCTCCCAATCCGAGCTGGAGAGCCAAGGCGGGAGGGCTCAGCTGGGAGCCCCAACACAGGCAAATGGCCATTCTAAGCCGGCGCATCCCATCAGACTGTACTCCGTGGCCGACTACCGCGCTCTTTACCTGTCCGGCGAATTGACGCCGACGGACGTGGTCCGGGCTATCCTACCCCTCGTTCGTCGCGAAGGCTCGCGCCCTGGAAAGCACGCCGTTGCTTGGCGGGAGATTCAGCTGGATCGGATCATGAAGGCGGCCGAAGCCTCGACGCTTCGGTACAAGGAGGGGCGACCTCTTGGGCCTCTAGACGGCATTCCCTCGGCCGCAAAGGACGACTACGACATGGAGGGCTACGCTACGACGCTGGGATCGGCAAAGGATTACGCGGGCCACGCTTCGGATGAGACGTCCTCTACGAGCTGGTGCGTGCAAAAGCTCGAGGAAGCTGGTGTCATAATGCTGGGAAAGCTTCATATGCATGAATTCGGCCTAGGTATTTGGTCTTCCATATGTGTTAGGAGGTGGCTAATTTCCAGCAGATACGACGGGAAACAACCCAATTCACGGCACACCGCCTAACCCGTTCAATCCGGGTTACTACACCGGCGGAAGCTCCTCGGGACCGGGTTATGCGGTTAGTGCGGGTATCATTCCCCTCGCTCTGGGTAGTGATGGCGGTGGCAGCATTCGCATTCCGGCATCGTTTTGTTCCGTCTTCGGTCTCAAACCCAGCCATGCTCGCCTGACTACCTGGCCAGGCGCCAACCACTCTCCAACGTGTGGAGTTCTGGGTCCGCTGGCGATTGATATGCGATCTCTAGCAGCTGCGTACGAGGTCATTGCAGAGCCACACCCCTCAACCCAGTATCCTCCCTTGGCTCTTCAACCATCACCACCGGTGACTAGGGTTTTGGGGATATACGAATCGTGGATTTCACGAGCGCAGCCTGGGGTCCAAACTTTAGTCCGCAGTCTGATAGACAGCCTGGTCTCAAAGTACAACTATACAGTCGTGCCCATCGACATTCCGTTTGTCGCAGAAGGGCAGATAGCGCATGCTCTCACGGTCCTTACCGATGCCTCGACTCTTCTCGATGACACGGAAGGCATCACGGCGGCTAACAAGATTCTTCTGGCCCTGGGACGAACGACACCGGCTACCGACTACCTGCTGGCCCAAAAACTGAGAGGCATGCTGATGCAGCACCTCGCCTACCTCTGGCAGACATACCCGGGCATGCTGATCATCACGCCGACAACGGCCTGTGCGGGCTCTCCGATCCGGGGAGGCGCCTCGGAACTGGCTTACGGCGTCAACGACGGCAATTATACCTTGGAAAGCATGGAATACGTCTGGCTGGCCAACTTCTGCGGGCTGCCGGCCTTGACCGTCCCAGCAGGATACGTGGTGCCCGAGGGTAGCAAAAACGCCGGCGCCGTGGCCGACGCGGAAACCGAAGGGAAGGTCCCTGTGGGCTTGATGGCAGCCGGTGAATGGTGCAGCGAAGACGCATTGTTACGTTTTGGATTTGATGCCGAGGCAGCCAGTCTGGATCGACGGTGTAAACCTCCCATCTGGGAAGATGTCATCTCAAGGGCAAAGATGGAGGCCAAGACAACCGCGGCAGTAGGGAACAGTGTCACTTACGATCAAGAGTAGGAGAAGATGGAAACTATAGAGTGGGTTCAAAAATGCGGAAGAAGGATTACGGCAACGCTTGGATACCTTCATCTTACGAAGGTGGAGTAGACCCTCAACCTTTGAGCTATTCGTAGATAGAGGCAAAAAACATACAACAGCGGGGATTCGCTGGTCGTCACCGACCCAACTACTAATCCGCCCCTTACTAGTTTAACGTGCGGGGAGCAGACGGGACCCAGTGCTTCCTAGTAGGTATGGTCGTATGTGATTGCATGGTCACGTCAATCGCATTATAAGCAAAGGCTGTTGCGTCCGTGTTGTAAGGTGAGACCTCGTTATGATTGGAAGCGTTCGTTCTCTTTGAACTCGAATAAATAACGTGCAAAACTCGTCAAACGGGCTCGTATGGAGACATAATCGACATTCGTACCGCATGATAATTGGAAACGAAGACCTCAGGGTAAAGCCTTTGCAGTGAGCCTGATCCAGGAGACCCCTGAAGAACAATGAGCCTTGCAGTTGGGCAAAATCTACATAGCGAGTCTGGATCGACGGTACGAGCCTCGATTTGCAGCATCACGTGGGATCGTATCCAAGCCGCTGGTCGCTGTATGTTGATAGTCTTGATGTTGGTAAAGATTCATGCTCGATGACCTCTTGGGTCCATTCATACCAATAGTCGAGAACACATCGAAGGGGACAGTGACACAGGAAGATACCCAAACATTCTTAAAAATATGGCAAAAAATACGGGCGACTGTTAGTACAGAAGCCTGATCGCGGAGATCAGTTGATTATCGAGGATTACCAGGTTCATCTGCCTCCAGTTTCTCCTCGGAGAACAGAGCACGACAGAAGACTTCTTCCCTAAATTCAGCCACGCTAAGGCTTCCGCCCAGAACTATCTCATCGTCGCCTCCCGCAAACTTCCTCGCTGTTGGGATCCGAGTTGGGTTCTCATCCCGGAGCTTTACCTGCTGGCCAAGCCAGGTTCGACGGACAACACGGCAGTCGACGGCAATGATTCTTTGTCCATCGACACGCCCGTAGAGGCTCTCTTGCAACGAAGCACTCCTGCTTCCGCTTGCAGATATATTCCCTATCGGTATTGTGATCGGTGAGCCAGCTGCCAGCTGAGCCATTGTGGCGACGGGAACCGTGATATTGAGCGATGTGGACGTGTTCGAATTCGAATTCGACGAAACCGATACATCCTCTGCAATGAGGAGTCCGGTGATAAAGTATGCTTTATCGCTAGAAAACCGCTTTAGCAACTTCGAAAGCCTTTCCTGGATAGACTGATTCGTCGCGATGGCTTCAAAGACGTCATCGAACTGCTGCAATCGTACGGCCCACAACGCCTTGCCCGTCAACTCTTTCATGACGGACTCCGAAAACTCCCTTCCGACTTGGGCAATGTTGTCTGCTTGCCCCTGAGCTCCGCGTTCACGGCGCCATTCAGAACTAAGTTTGAAGTCTTTCAGGGGACCGTGAACGATGAGCTTGCGGTCGGGGTACTCTCCAGGGGTATCCGGCGTGTACTGGTCGAACGGAGAATAGAAATTCTTGACGATCCTGCCAAGCAGATTGGGTATCTCGTTGTTGTAGGGCCATGAGTGGGGATTCAGTATGATATAGAAAGGCTCGCTTGGTTCAATCATCTTGTTCTGGTCTCGGATCTTCCAAGAGATGATGACGAGATAGCAGCACGTGCCGGAGCAATATTCACGCGTTCGAGGGAAAATAATGACAGGTGAAAACTCAAAGGATTCGGTCTAATTGATGATAGCTAGGACCGGCCGTGAGAGGCCTTTCCGGTGCGCCGTTGTTGCTTGTTCTACGAAGCTTTCCCCAGCCCCTCTTCCCCCAGGATATCTCCCTTAGCTCGGGCTGAGTGTTGTTCCGTCTGACGCTAAACTATCCTTCATCACGTGCATAGGCTGCGGGGTCAGAAAGCCACATGAAGCCATCGCATACGTCAAGCTCTAGGCCATGTCAACCTGGTTGATGAGCCTCTACAGTCTCTGCGAGAGGGATCAAAGACCCGTCTGATCTCAAAAAAGCTTCCCTTCCCTCTGGGTTTGTTCCATCGCATACCAGTATGGATAGATGGTAAGGAGTTGCATGAGTTGAGGAATCATCACGTTAACTCTTCCCTTAGCAAATTGGAGCTATGCAGTGCTCTATGTACTATTCTGGGTGATTGGGACCCCGGAGAAAGTAATGATCTCTATAAAGAATGCTATAGCACACGTGAGTCGGGCATCAAACCTGTGTTGACAAAAGATGTTAATATATTCTAGTGGAGCAACTTCTAAAAGAGGCATTGACATCTTCGAAATCTGATTTTGATTCTCCCTCGACATCATCTACTAGCTCCTGGGCACACTCGGAACGTCGTATTCTAAGATACCGGTCTTTCTCATGGCAGGGCAGGTCTTGGTTCGAGTTCGAGCGTATCTTGGAGGCACCCCGAGACGAGTCGCTCCTAAGCGAAATTCAGTACCTGATGAGGCCGACCGGGAATAAAGAAGAGAAAGCGGCCGAAATAGCGGCTGAAACATACCTGCCATTCGCCTTCAATGCCTCTCTCGGAGACGGAAGCCGGCGATTGGTAAGGCAATCTCTGCGATTGCCGAGACGTTCGCATGGATTTTACGCAGCCGATGAGGTTGATATTTTCTGCCTACGCCAACTGGATATATCGGCAGCTATTACGAGCCTTCCTTTCCTCGAACCACGCGCATGTGCGAAGGCAGTAGTCTGGATTCTACATGCATTTCAAAAAGCACTAGAAAGTAACAATGAGGCCGTCATCCTTAATCCCCACAATCTGGCTTCACTTGCCTATGCGGCCATGCAGGTCGATCCTACTTCAGACACCTATCAAATGATACTGAGTCTATTGTATTTTTGCCTTCCGGATCCGTTCCAACCCGACGAAACCTCGCAGAAAACATCGCCGGTTGAATGGATATTCGATGTCACCTCTGCCGCCTCGATAGCGACTTTCTTGACGTCATCCGCTGGATACCGGCTGCTTGAAGATCCATCTATTTGGCAAATCTTTCAGCCAAATCTGTCAGGCGACTTGGCAAAATTCGACCTGTCTCTTGTCAAGCCCCTGGCGGATGTATTTTCCAAATCCTTTGATCGGGGTCTGATCGACATACTAGGTTCAGAGTCCTTGGAGGAATTTATACAAAGCCATGCTGAGAGGCTACTTGAGGCAGAACTTGGACCAACGGCTTCGTTTATTAACTTGGGCATCTGTTTAGGCCCAAATACTCGGCTATCAAGGGAAATTCTGGACAATACTGAGCTGGACGTGATCGACCAACTCGGACGGACATTAATGCATGATTCTGCAGAGAGGGGCTTGAACAAAGTTATCGCATACCTGGCGACTGCGAACACTTCACAACTCATCGATGTGAAAGACAACAAAGGCCGGACGCCATTGCACGAAGCTACGAGGAAGTCACTATTGGATACTGTCAAAGCCCTCCTTGAGGCTGGGGCACAGGTCGATCTGAAAGACAAAGAAGGCCGAACACCATTGCATGAAGTTGCTATGAAGGAATATTCCTCTGATTTTATTAAAGCTCTTCTTGAGGCTGGGTCACAGGCCGGTGTACAAGACGACAAAGGCCGGACACCATTACATGAAGCTGCTATGAAGGAACACTCCTCTGACTCAATTGAGTCTCTTCTTAAGGCTGGGACACAAGCTGATATAAAAGATAAAGAAGGCCGGACACCGTTACACGAGGCTGCAAAGCAACACTTTTTTGGCTCTGTTGAAGCCCTTCTTAAGGCTGGGGCTCAAGCGAATGTAAAAGATAACGAAGGCCGGACACCGTTACACGAGGCTGTAAAGCGAAACTCCTCTCGCTCTATTGAAGCTCTTCTTAGGGCTGGAGCACAAGCCGATGTGCGAGATAACAAAGGCCAGACGCCATTACATGAGGCTGCAAAGCAATACTCCTCTGACTCTATTGAAGTTCTTCTTAGGGCTGGGGCACAAGCCGATAGACAAGATGACGAGGGCCGAACACCATTGCATGAGGCTGCAAATCGAAAATCTAGCTCTATTGAAGCTCTTCTTAGGGCTGGAGCACTAGCTAATGTGCGAGATAACAAAGGCCAGACGCCATTACATGAGGCTGCAAAGCAATACTCCTCTGACTCTATTGAAATTCTTCTTAGGGCTGGGGCACAAGCCGATAGACAAGATGACGAGGGCCGAACACCATTGCATGAGGCTGCAAATCGAGACTCTGACTGTATTAAAGCTCTTCTTAGGGCTGGAGCACAAGCTAATGTGCGAGATAACAAAGGCCAGACGCCATTACATGAGGCTGCAAAGCGATATTCCTCTGACTCTATTGAAGTTCTTCTTAGGGCTGGGGCACAAGCCGATAGACAAGATGACGAAGGCCGAACACCATTGCATGAGGCTGCAAATCGAAAATCTAGCTCTATTGAAGCTCTTCTTAGGGCTGGAGCACTAGCTGATGTGCGAGATAACAAAGGCCAGACGCCATTGTATAAGGCTGCAAAGCGATATTCCTCTGGCTTCATTGAAGTTCTTCTTAAGGCTGGAGCACAAGCTAATGTGAAAGACAACGAAGGCCGAACACCATTACATAAGGCTGCAAATCGAAACTCCGACTCTATTGAAGCTCTTCTTAGGGCTGGGGCACTAGCTGATGTACGAGATAACAAAGGCCAGACGCCATTATATAAGGCTGCAAAGCGATATTCCTCTAGCTTCATTGAAGTTCTTCTTAGGGCTGGGGCGCAAGCCGATAGACAAGACGGCGAGGGCCGGACACCATTGCATGAGGCTGCGAGGAAATCATCAGTGGATACTGTCAAAGCTCTTCTTGAGGCTGGGGCACAAGCCGACAGACAAGACAACGAGGGTCGGACACCATTACATGAGGCTGCGGGGAAATCATCAGTGGATACTGTCAAAGCTCTTCTTGAGGCTGGGGCACAAGCCGACAGACAAGACAACGAGGGTCGGACACCATTGCATGAGGCTGCGATGGTATCATCAGTGGACATTGTTAGAGATCTCCTTGGGGCTGGAGCACAAGCCGACAGACAAGACAACGAGGGTCGGACACCATTACATGAGGCCGCGAGGAATTCATCAGTGGATACTGTCAAAGCTCTTCTTGAGGCTGGGGCACAAGCCGACGGACAAGACAGCAAGGGTCGGACACCATTACATGAGGCTGCGAGGACATCATTAGTGGATATTGTTAGAGCTCTCCTTGGGGCTGGAGCACAGGCCGACAGACAAGACAACGAGGGTCGGACACCATTACATGAGGCTGCGGGGAAATCATCAGTGGATACTGTCAAAGCTCTTCTTGAAGCTGGGGCACCAGCCAACGGACAAGACAGCGAGGGCCGGACGCCATTGTTTATTGCGGTTCAGACCGATACAGCCTCATACTACTCACTGCTTATAGACCTTGTTGCGCGTTGTCCCGAGCTACATCTCTACCAAGGAAAGGATATACCCCGTGTTGGTTTCCGAGCCGTGGTGGAGACGCTTCTAGACTTTGAAGCCAAGACAGACATCGTCCAAAATCGAGGACTCACTGTTTTTCACGTGGTAGCTCAGGGCTTCTCTACGGGGTGCTTGCGGTTGCTTTTGGATCGCCCTGACGCGAAACCAGATATGCAAGATTGTGAAGGAGAGACAGCGCTACACGCTGCAATGAGAATCGGTTCATACGCAGTTGCAGAGATCCTGGTGTCAAGGTATACTAGCCTCCTAATGAAGAACAAGGAAGGAGAAACGCCTCTCGATGTCGCCTCAGCACGGAACAGAAAGGCGTTATGCATGCTGATCCGAAATGCGCGACTTGGTCAAATCACTAAAGTGAATAAACAGTGAGTCATGAGCCGTTGAGAATATTAAATACTAATTCTCGAACAGGCTAGAAGGCAAACCAGAAGATAGGCCAGAAGATCGTTTCAAACAGACTTCCGACAAGATGCTATCGGCTTTGAAAAAGGCGATAATACGCAGCAAACTTTTGCGTTATGAAACATCCAACATCAACCGAAGTCTACCGCGCCTTCAAGTATTCCCTTTAGGCCGGAGAAGCCGAAGCGTACCGGAGTCAACCAGACTAGCTGTTCGTCAACTACTGGGAAAAACTGAGAAAAAGGGAGGCTGGGCTGTATTGTGCGTCTCACTTGGTGTGACACCGGACAACGCAGTTCCAGCAATTGTGGTAATCCATCCAATGGCAGAAGAGTTGTGGGAGGAGCTTTCACCTTTGATTGGAAATGCCGAATATCTGGTTGAAAAAGGCACCGTCTGCAGACAATCGACCATGGCCTCTGCTCTAAGGCTATTCCAACAGAAACCCATGAATGGCTCATCAATAGGTAGCGCCAGCGCTAAGAGTCACTGGGGATCTCTCGGTGGTTACCTTAGACTTGAGAACGACGATGCAGCGATGACTTGCGGTCACATCTTTGATCGGAACGACAATCTAGACTCATCCACGTTGTGTGTTCAGCCTTCAATCCGTCATCTCAAGAAGGAGGCCATCTCTGTATTCCGGCTCGAGGACCACGAAAAAAGGGTCTGCGATTGTCCTGCACAGACCGAATGCCCCTATTTTGGACAGGTGCTCCCCAAGCATCATAAGATAGATGTCAAAGCACTGACTGTCCCTGCTGGGCAGCCTGGTGAGACTAGACAAATCACAATTAGCATGGACTGGGCTATCATGACAAAGCTTTCTCGGTCGGCATGTCAAAACCAAGTTCATAGCAAAGTCGTTGGCGGTTGGAAGGGAGTAGCGTTTGATGTTAACGAGGACGGAGAGATTCTGGTTGGCGACGACCAGATAGTCTATATGCAGGGCGCTCGATCTGGTGAAACACAAGGGATCCTTAATTCCCGACTACAGGATTTTTGGTTTGACGACTGTCCTGTGCCGACGCAGGAAATTGGAATTATCGGGCGCCACGGTGAGCCATTTTCTGCTCCAGGAGATTCTGGATCATGGGTGACAGAAATTGATAATGATGGCAACAAGACTGTCATTGGCGTTCTTCTTGGTGGACCAGATAGCGAAGTGGCCTGCATTTCTCTGATGACTCCGATGGAGCATATTTTGAAAGATATAAGCTTGGATTTGAAGATTGAGATTGATAGTATTTGGCGCAGGCAGTCTTGAAGGGTATAGTAATCATTGTCACTTCAACAAGGTCCACCATCGAAGGTCAGGCTTACTATCGTGCCCTCTAAGTCGAACAACGTTTCAACAATAACCCTACGATGTCAGGTTATCGGCAGTCATTGTTTTGATTGATTCATAAAAGATTCTCACTTCTGTCAGTCATTAGATAGGAAATCAAGACATGTTATCAAGACCCTAGCTTACCGTGCGATAGTAGTGTTGGGGGCATCACAGGACAAGCTTACCGGAACGACCGTAGGCAGATTCCTCAGTCTTCCCGGCTCCACACTGTAATATACACAAGAGGAGTAGCATAGTTAGGATATACAAGATACCCTTGTTACTTTTTATATTACATCCTTCATAGAATCATCCTCCTACACATCAGTGAGTAATCCCACCGAGGGAGCCCTAAAACGGGCTCTAGAAGCATGTGAGAGAAACCTTGATACTTATTTAGTCTGTTTAAATTATGTAGCTCCACTTCACGGCCTCGTCTAGGTAAGCTGATGCCGTCGAAGAGTTGCTGGATGGGGGCGCTGTCATTGATAGCATGGAAGGCGGCTTGATGACGCCGTTACACAAAGCTGCCGCGGAAGGCAATGTAAAAGTCATGACGAAGCTTCTGCGGGGAGGAGCAAACCCGAACGCTGACTGTGGAACATAAAGAGGATTTGCCGACGTAGCTATTGAATTTGGGACCTGCGACGCGGCGAAACTTTGGGCCAAATACGATGTTTCTCTCGTTGGTGAGGAGACCAACAAGCACTCGCCAAGGCCGCGGAATACGGTAGCCTGGAGACTTTCAAGCGATTGTTCGAATCCCACAACAACACCCACTAAGCATTCCAAGAATCACTTGACCTTGCTGCATACGAAGATAACTGGGAGATGGTGGTGCTGTTATTAGAGAGATGCCCAGGCCTCATCTGCGACGAAGCCTTCTTGAGAACGTCTCGGGGCGGCGATGGGCAACAGGAAATTGAGATTCTGAAGGGCTTGTGGGAGCATTCCCAAGGGTCCATCGCGTTAAAGATGCCGGATAAGTCACTGTCTGAGGACGTTGACCTTGAAAATATCAACACCATCGAGCGTCCCCTCAGGTTTGGTGCCAACCCCCATGCGACTGGCGAAGAGTAAACTCAAGACGCAGCCATATGTGGACCACCACGATCAAAGTACAAGCAGCTCGTTGGGGAACAAGGAAGACGGCTAGAAAGGCACGACGGCCCCATCTCCGTCGATTCCCTTTGACCTTTGCGCCGTCCCCGGAGATGCAAGCCTCGACGTCGACAGAGAAGTAATATCCAGGTTCACCAGCCAGCCTGATTAGTCCGAGGAATAGAGCAGCGTTCTGCATTAAAGCAACCGTTATCGTCCACCTTCTCCCTAGGCCCGGCTCTCATGAAAGAAAGCTCGTATCCAGCCCAACTCCGTGCAGACCATCGCGGACGGGTCATCTTGGCGACTAGGCCGAACAAACGATCCGACCGGGGGGCGCAAAGGGGGCCGATATG